>JAOTQE010112465.1:0-13125 GCA_025631205.1 Nesometra sesokonis
GGTAGGTACAGCAGTACTTTGGGATATCTTTAACTTTTCGTTTTCCTCTTCGAGTAATTTTATTTTAATCTCTTGCTGATGTACTTTTATTGATAGATCACATATTGTATCTTGAAGACTTGGAATAAGACGTGGAATTCGCTTGCATTTAATGCAGAACCATATTTGTAAGCCCTTCGAAACTCCTACACATTTACGATGATATTGGGTGGCACATAACTTGCATTCAATTGTGCTCGTATTATTCCCATCACAACCTTCAATGCACTCAATATATGGTAATTTAGTTATATCATTTGGTTGGGATAGTATATCTGATACTATCGAATTGTCGTCAATTGAATCGTTCTGTTTTGTACTGCTGCACGTTTGTGTTGTTACGTAAGCAGTTGCCATAGTAATCTTAAACAAAAAACCACTATCTCAGTGCTGTCTTCTATTGTTATTAAACAAAAGCCGCGTTCCACTAAAACAAAAGGATTCCTAGGCTTTAAATCACTGATCCGGAGAGGGTCATTGAGACCTATCACTGTCCCGTTAGCTGAAATTATTCGTATTGGTACGTCGTAGCCTAGCTTAATAAAAGTCTGAAACTCACGTTTAACGATCACTAAGGATCTCTAAATTGTTGAACTGACACCAGTTGGTGTTCCTCAACAGATTTTTAAATAGATTCTATGAAGTTTTTTCGTAATATCAAATTTGATCGTCTGTTTTTATAGATGATACTCAAGTACGTGTTAAGTTGACTCATTGGCATTGACGTGTTTTTCTTAGGTTAGTACACAAAAACAATTTACAACAATTATATCAAGTAATCACATCCTATCGTTATCATATTAATTGTCCACAGGTAACCATGGCAATTAAGCAGTATCTTAATGAATATATTAGTATTAATTAATTTTACACCTTGTTATTCCATGCCATTAGATTATACCACATCAATCTAATATCCTGAAGATGTCGTCGCTCTAATTAACTTTACCAAAGTTGCCATATACGCAGTATTTTTATGAACATGTCAGTTCTAAATCACTTCTCCTACTACTACTACTACTGCTTCTGCTACTAAAGTTGCCATAAGAGATACACAGTATCTTAATAAACATGTTAGTTCAACACAATGTAGGTTATCAGTGGCGGATTTAAGGGGTGGGGGTCTTAACAGGCTTAAGCCTAAATTTGGGCCAAAACAATTGAATAAAATAGATGCACAGCGGCTGTATGTAGGGACTTCTGAGGAGAAAATTCGGACAGGTTTTTTTTTTTGCATTTTTGTTTGTTTGTTTTTTGGTTGTTTTGTTTTTTTTTTTTTTTTTGCTTGTCAAAACCAAGTCGGGATTTAAGCCTCCGCCCCTAAATCACAATCCCAGACCCGCCCCTGGTTATGTAGCCCGGGTTTTTCTTTCGTAGGGCTGGCCTGGCAACCTTTCTTCCTGTTTTTCAGCATCACCTTGGCAAGCATTACCAAAACATTAATACTGTATCACACACATCATTTCTTTCCACCGTACACATTTCCTTTTAAATATCCGTTATTTATCAATTAATAGTTTGCACTTTATGTGTAATCAGTGCTTTGATAATTCACCTTTCATCACCTATCTATTTTAATTTGTATTTTTGTAAATTGTTCTCATTGTATTTAATGTAATAATTATTGATGTTATATGACTAAAATATTGGAAATATGACAGAATGAGCGAACGAACGAAACTCAAATCTCTGTACCTTTTTGACGGCAGAATGACACCCCTCCCCCATTAACACAGTAAGCCAACTGCATGTTCCGCGGCTCAGCATTTTTGTCGGTTTGTCCTGTTAACAGTGTTTTTGGTCTGTTGTAATTTTTCAGATATTTTAACAGTTGACTGTCTGTTGTAATTTTTCAGATATTTTAACAGATGACTTAGTTCGCCAAGAAGATAATGAAGAACAACGCAAATATATGGGAGTGTGTAAGCTGAACAAAGACAATGCTTTGGTGTGTATAAATATATGTTACTGATTGATTGTAAGCAGAGGCGGATCCAGAATCCGCCGAAAGTGGGGGAACACTTTTCCAATCAGGGTCAGAGCCGTATGTAGAGTATATACGGCTCTGATCCGAGTGGGCGTGGTTGCCAATTTTTTTCCTGGCGACCAAAATTTTAAAAAAAGTTAATTTCTCCAATTTTATGCTCTAGTGCCGTATTTTGACTATATTTTGAGCTTTTATGGTAGTTTTTTTACCCGGCGCACCTAATATAAAGTGGGGGAGACCCCCCCCCCCACAAATCCACGCCTGGTTAGTATAGTAAAACACACGATGAGTGAGCTTAATCCGAACATGGAGTTGTAATACTCTATGATCCGAGTAAATCCATACCTAAAAGTTAGCTCGTTTTGACTTGAAAAAATTAAATATTCCGAAATACAACCTGTGCTTCATGATTCTTTTATCGATTAGTGAGTTGCGTAGGTGTACATCTTTGGTGGTGGCGGCGGCTGCCGCAGCCCCGAATTTGTGGTGGGTGAGGTGGTCCTCTTACCCCGGCCCCCATATTGTGGGTCCCACAAATATAGACTGCATTTCAAAAATAGATTGTTTTATCGCTTTTGAAGGGAATACAAGGCTGTGTCCTTTTAACTTCAAGGGAAACCAGGTTTGGCCAATTTTTAGTTAGATCACTTCGAAATCTTCAGGTTTGTTTCGTTGGAAAATGACCTATTATAGGACTGTCGCTGGTGCCCAAGTTTCTATGGCGTGTCAGCCGTGTTTTAATTGGGCGCATTACCCCCACCCCTGCAAACCTCAATATAACTTGTCCGTACCCCACCCTGTTTTGATGCTTCCCACATTCGACGTAACCCACGGCCTCACACACCCACACACACACCCCACCCACCAACACACACACTTTTAAGTCCGACGCTGGACTATTGCTTCTGAGGGTGGCGATGGTGATTTTGTTGTTTGTGGTGGTTGTGGTCGCAGATGGTGGTGGTGTTTGTGCTTCTGAGGTGTCATATGGTGTTTGAGATTGTGGGATGGGGTGGTGGTGGGAACGTTGGTGTGGTGTTGGCGGTGGTTCCGGCGGCAGTGGTGGTGGATGGTGGTGCTGCTGTTTCTAGTGCTGAATGATGTGATGGTGTTTTAGATTGTGGTGGGTGGAGGCACGGGTGGTGTTTGACATTGCAGTTGTAAATAGACCTATAGTAGGTCTATTGTGTCACTTATGTAGGTCTGGTTGTTGTTTTTTTAAGCATCATCGAATTGACATTATTGTGTCAATATGTTGAATCAATTATGTACGCCTACTTGTTACATTTTTCTAGCATCGTAGACTCGACATCATCGTGTCTCCATGGAATGAGTACCATTGTGCTCTTGTACATTTTACTGGCTCAGATCATTTCAACCGTTCATTGAGGGCGCTAGCCATTAAAAAGGTTCGTTCAGTTTTCACAATTGGTTGTTGGATTAAAGTTTGTAGTTGCGTAGAAAGTTTTTACAAAATAACCAATAGAGCGTAAAGTACGTGTTGACTAGTTATATTATCAATTTTATCAAACTTTATAAGGTTTTTAGTAAACAAACGCAAATTCAATGCTCTTTAAACGAGTAAGTCATGTGCTATAAAAAGTGATGTTATAGGCCTGTTTTTTATTATTTTATTTTTACATTAATGTAAAACGTACATTTAATTAATATCTATCTGTCTTTCTATTTATACATCAGCCTCTATACATATAATTATCGGTTTTTCTTTCGTTCATTTCATTCATTAAACAAATGAACGAAACAGTGCTATAGTCGCTAGCCGCGCTAACGATAGGATATTTGCTGTGACCCCGGTCAATCTGTATGTCTGTCTTTTGAAGTTTTTTTAAATATTTTCATACTTATCAAACGTTAGAGCCCGGTTATTTTGAGTCCATTATAGTAATAATAATAATAGGCCTGCTATCTAGACAGTTGAAATCAACACTTCGATGTCTGTTAGAACTAACTCAAACTTGTATAAGTTACATTTTACTGTATAACTGCTTCAAGTGAGTCTAATCAATAATGGTTTTGTATCATGAAGAACAACATATATTTCAGGGCCGTAGCCAGAGGTGAAAAAAGATGAGGCAAAGTCTGGGGGTCATGCAGGATTCCAGGGACTGGAACCCTCTGTTGGAGGTCAGAGGTTGAGTCCCCTTTAAAGGCAAAATTAATTAAAGGCAAAATTAAATTTTCAGACGAGGCGACCGCCTCGTCTGCCTCATTTTAGACCTATTTGTAAATTTATTTGTTAATTTACTTTACGTTTAACAAGACAAGGGTGCGGTCTAAACGACTGCCTTGTTTATTTTGTGAAAAATCTAGCCTGTAACAAAAGTAGAATAAAATGTAGAGTAAGGGCATGGTTATGCTATAGGGTTAGAGTTAGGATTGGCGTTTGGGTTACGTCACTATTGAAGTTAACCACACCAGAAATCCCAAGTTTGAAAAGTGAAAAATCAGGAGATTTTATGTCGGCTGCTTTGTCGATCAATTGCGTAAATGCAAATGTGCGACGCGTCACAATGAAAAAAAAGCAGAACACAGAAAAATTACATAACAATATGTAAAATTATTTACATTGTTGTATATAAATTGTATTTAACACTGAGCAGAGCTGGTATTTTTAGAAGAGACAACCGATTTTTCTCCTAGGCTAGGCCAAGAACCACTCTGAATATTTTTGGGAGACACTTAACATTTTCATGAAAAAAATGTTCAGGAGAACGGGAGATGACTCAAAAAATCAAGAGAATCCCGCCATTTTCAGGAGGCTTGGGACCTCTGCCACACCCACCGTGTCTACATTTGTCATCGTTTGATAACCAGAAATGTATGACATTGTATTTTATTTATTTGCAGGGCATGTCATTATCTGAGCATGCGCTGAGACATGGAGTGATTAGAAGAGGTAAAGAAAAGGTACACATTGGGACCCCTCTACCTGTCCACTCAGAGAAGGATGTTTTCACACATCTAGGCTTAGAATACAGACCGCCGCATGAACGTGATTATTAATAACATCAACATCTATGCTTAGAATACAGACCACCTCATGAACCTGATTATTAATAACATCGACATCTAGGCGTAGAATACAGACCACCTCATGAACGTGATTATTAATAACATCGGCATACATCGATGGCGGTGGAAAATAGTGTCACGATTTAGTCGGAGTGTATGCGCTCTTGTGGGGCAGAAATTTTGCAACTTAACGAAAAACGTAACGGAAACGTGATAAATTCCTGTAACGTTTGACCTGGAAACGGTTAAATATCTGTCAATCTTGATAAGTATTTGACGTCGATCATCAACTTCTCGTAGGTAGAACACACAATTAGGGAGCTTTCGAAACTTCACGAAATACGAAAATGGATACGTCATAAATTCTTGTAACGTTTGAATTGAACACCTTTAATATATGTCACAGTTGGTCAATATTTTGCGACGATCTTCCACAATTCATAGGAAGAAAATGTTATATATTCTTGAACATATTTAGCAACTTTAAAAAATGGAAGTGTGACGTATCTGTTTCCGGTATCGTCATCATAATCATAATCAATGACAATGTACTAATTAAAATAAATACACGGGAATCCAAGAGGATAAGTCGAACCTGTTAATATAAAAGCAGGTTTTTTATTATTGTCATCGCCATCATCATCACCACCGCCACCATCATCATTCATCATCATCATCTATGTCATTATCATCACCACCACCACCATCATCATCATCATCATTGTCGTCGTCTCCGCCATCATCGTCATCATCATCATCATTGTCGTCGTCGCCATCATCATCATCATCATCATCACCGGAATTTGAAAGGTGGAACCAATCCTCTCTTCTTAACTGAATAAAAAAAGATTCTGTTAAACACATTAATAATCTATATAAACAGATGTGATTGAAAAATTATTGCGACGAATCCACAAGCGTCATAAAGGAAAATTAATTTCAATCATCAGTTACTGACGTCAGTAAAGTCATTTTTACCTGACTCATTCATTCATCAAACTGTCCTAACATTGTTATTATATTTCAAACAATTCAATCTAACAATGTATTGTAATTACAGTATATTAATATTATATTTTTGTTAATGCAATTAATATCTCAATATGTATTACGTTGATTAATTTGTTGCTTACTAGGACGGGAGATAAGAATTAATGAATTGATAATTTAAGGATTACGTGTAAACGTTAGTGAAAATAATGTATTGATTCAGTTTGTATACTTAGTATCAAGTTGTAAACATTAAGTCACGATGTATGTAAATTATGTTGATTAAGTTCATCCTCATATCACGATGCATGCAGACACGCTGCATGCAGGCATGATGCTGGCACGATGCATGCAGGCATGATGCAGACACGATGCAGACACGCTGCATGCAGACATAATGCAGGCACGATCAGTGGCGGCGCTACGGGGGACTGGGGGTGGGGGGCTATAGCGCCCCGGTCGGAGGACCTTTTGCCCCCCCCTCTCGTCGTGGAAAAATTTAAGGTTCCGTCGGGAGCTTTGTAGGGTAACGACAAGGGGAAGACGAGCCCCAACGCCAAAACGGGCTAAAAAAGCAGCAAAACACGGCAAATAACTTTTTTAATTTTTGTTTTGCTCGTCAGACTGAAAACCGGGGACACGCCCAACTCAAACTTCAACTTGCCCAACTCGTGTCCCCCTGTCGGGGGGAATTGCCCTGCTGTCCAGAGGCGGATTTAAGGGGGGGGGGAAAGAAAATATATCAATATTATTTATATTGTCTATAAAACGAAAATTTTTAGGTAAAATTGATCCATTAACGCGCGCCCCTGAGGCCATTTCAGAACATCTAAAGTCCACATTCCAGGGGGAGCATGCCCCCAGACCCCTAGAATTTTGACTCTCTACCGGGCCCCCCCCCCCGACCCCACTTTTCCAAAAGTCTGCATCCGCCCCTGCTGTCGGGGAATTCCTGGCGCCCCTGCCGCCACTGGGCACGATGCATGCAGGCATGATGCATGCACGATGCAGACACGCTGCATGCAGGCATGGTGTAGGAATGATGCATGCAGGCACGATGCAGGCATGGTATAGGCACGATGCATGCAGGGTATGCAGGCACGATATGCAGGCATACAGGCACGATGCATGCAGGCATTATACAGGCACGATATGCAGGCATACTGTCAGGTACGATGCATGCAGGCATGATGCAGGCACGATATGCAGGCACGATGCATGCAGGCATACAGGCACGATGCATGCAGGCATACAGGCACGATGCATGCAGGCATACAGGCACGATGCATGCAGGCACGATGCAGGCATGGTGACATTTGCTGCATGCACGATGTAATTAAAGTTCATGTTAGATAAACGTCTGAACATCTCCCAGATTTCACAATCTTTATTGAGAAAAACTCCCACTCAGTAACACGTGACCAATAAATAGATGATAGTGACCTGATTTACCTCACCCTATATCAGTAATAAAAGATCTTCGGGTTTCTGATGTATCTGCTTGATAAACCAACTTAAACAGGCGCTGATCCAAGGGGGCCCAACGAACCCCACACCCCACCCGTTTGAATCCAAAAAATATTTTTTGCACAATTTTGGGGCGCTAAAAGTGCACCAGAGAGCATCTGTAGAGAAAAATTTGCCCGGGCTCTGGACCTATTGTTATCATTTTTCTGTTAAAACCTCATACCTGGGCTTGTCCAATTTTGGCATCGGGCCCCCTCTTTCTACCTCCGCTGGATCCGCCCCTGTTAAAAACTAAGTCGAATCAAAGGATAATGTACTCGTCGTTTTCACAAAATATGATAAAAATGAAGTATGCTTATATTCGTTAAAAGATATTAGTGAGATTTTGCAATTTAGGACATATAAAAACGAACGGATACTTCATCATAAATGCATTTAACGTAGGATGAATTGAACGCCTTGAATATCTGTCACAGTTTGATCAGTATATTACAACGATCATTAAGTGATTCGTAGGTAGATACGTTGATATTTTTTAACACGGTTAGCAACTTTAAAAAATGGAAGTGTATCCGTTTTCTTTATCGTATTTCGTAAATTTGCGAAACCTCACTATTTACTGTAATGATTAACCCAACCCAAAATGTCATAATAAAGAAGCGGCGAGCATTTACAAATCTGTACCTGTACACACTACCGGTAGTTTAAGAAAATCTGGCCTCCATCTACAGATACACCAAAACTTGAGACAACTCGTTTGCGAAGGAAGTACAAGTGCTATCAGCCAATGAAGATAAAGCAAACTGGGTAGGACATTATCTTGTACAGGGGCGGATCCAGCAAAGCTCGATAGAGGAGGCCTGGTGCCGGATAGAGGGGTCCCGGTGCCGGATACAGGGGGCCCAGTGACAAGTTTTGCGCTGACTTGTTGTTTATAGATGGTCTGGGTCCTTCCCACACTTTTTTTTCAAACTGCGTTTGCTAGGTATCTGAGAGGTCATGTCCACAAATAATTCATTTGTAAACAATATTGTTTTTAAGGTTCAATATTCAGGGGCGGATCCAGGATTTCGGAAAACGTGTTGCCCAAGTCAGCCCAACATGGAACTACTGTAACTGAGAAAATGCTCGACAAATGTTTCAGGCATTTTACATTATAGATCTATTAATCAGTTGAACTGAAACAAATATTGACCTTTAGAATTTTGAATAAAACTAGTGATGCCATGAACAATTGAAAGCTACCACATGTGTACCAAAACTTTGATACTAAAACCCATTAAAACGTTTAATATAAGTACTACTGAAACGGGTTCAGAACTTTCATCTCACAAGGATGACGTTTTGCGAATTTCTGCACTATATCCGAAGAATTCAGTTTAATATCCATGTCTACGTAGAGTAGTATCAAGGCATTCAATCGATCCTCACCCATAGTTGATCGCTGTATCGATTTTAGAAGCTTCCGCGCGGAATTGGACCCTCAGCATCCCCTGGACCTGCTCCTGTTGTAAATAGAAACTGTGATGTTTTTTAAGAAAATTTGTTTTCGAATATATTTGTATTATTTATTATTTCTAACAGGGAACAGTTAAATTAATTTAACTGTTCCCTGATGTAATTTAACTGTTCCCTGATTTTATTTTATGGAATTCTAAATTGACCGTATGTGTACGGGCTTATGGAATAGAAAAAAAATACGCTTTCAGTACAGAAATTCACCATATAATACAGTACTAACCATTGTATCAAGATTAATTGAGCGTCTTGTTCCTGAGATGCATTAGAGTTCGTTAGTGTGATTTATTAAAATGGTCTAAATTAATTTTGTTTTACTAATTTTAATCTACTATTGAAACGCCATCTTATGTTAGGAATATTAATGAAAATAAGCAATATGCATAATACAGATTGGTTTTCCTTTATATTCATAAACCTAATACTATAATGTATATGCAATATTATATAGTATTTCATAATGCAATATTACATAGTATTTCATAAGCCTACAATATTGTTCCGTTTTTATAATTATCGTATTTTAGTGTCCTTATTACTTACGTCACTAGATATCATATTATATAATTATGCATTGTCTTCGTGAATAAATGAAATAAATAAATGAAATAAATAAATGAAATAACATTAAATGAAATAACATTAAATGAAATAACATTAAACTGTTCACAGTATATTAGCTGGTATATTACGCATTAATATGATCACATAAGTACAATTTAACAAGAATCAATTAAAAATGTAAAATACACATGAAATGTTGTAATTAATTTTTCTAAAAATACAATATAATAAATGGTATGTAAATATTAAATCTAATATTTTGTTAAGATCAATTGTACAATAAGGTAATTGCATTTTTTGAGTGAATAAAATAGTCCTATATTTGATGTTATGGTAGATTACCGTGTATTAGAAGTATGACGTTTTAAATTATGTATTGGAGAAATTCGCACGGAACGACTTATAGTAATTTACTTTCTAAAAATACTTATAAGCATAGGCCTATGGGCTGAATATTTTATAAACAGCTTTTCAATGTGTCTGTCTGTCGGTCTTGTCACGCACGTTTGTGACTATTTGCGTGTTCTTCTTTCCATATAATTTCTGATAACCAGCATTGTATGGGTGTCATTTTAATCTACAAGATATGAAACAATTAATTAATCATCAACTGGTAATACATTAACATTAAAATAGAATTAAAATATCGTTATAAATACACTTTTAAATGCTTACTTCCTTATTAAAACTGTATACAATACTGTATATTATTTTTTGTTTCTGGAGTTACGCAAATTGCGAATAACGCCTCAGACTACTACACTCGGCGACTTTCGCCTCAGACGTAGTCGCAGAAATTTGAAATTTGCAAAGCAGATGATGTCAGTAGTATAAATGCAAGCAGGATACTGAGACGATTCATTCACTGATCTTGCTTGTATAGTTGGATCAGTAGCCGCACTCTAATCTTCAATGTCCTTGTATTGGCGGTTGTAGAATAGGCCTAGAAATATCTAGCCCGGTTTTGTGGGCTAAATGAAAGTGATGACGTGCAGTGCACGAATGGTGACACAGACCAGCAGCTACTGTGCGTAGCTTTCCGCGTCTTATTGTCGGATCGACTTGCTTGTAAAATATAACTGTTGTCGAATATTGAGTAATTTAAAGAAGTAAAGAGTGCCATTGTCGCTTAGTTACCGACGCATGTCTTGAAATCCACATTTCTGGGTTCGAACTTCGCCGTTCGTTCTCACGTGGCCAATCCCAAACCGTGATCATTGTACTTGGCACTCTACCATATCAATACAGTAATATATTTTGTTTGGCTTTATAAGGTGTATTATTGTAATTTGTATTGTATTTATCAAGTACCTCAATGTATTTAGATGTAAACGCAATGTTGAGAGAGACACTGTGATGGAAATAAAACGAACTTTATATCACTTGCAGCAATATTTTTATGCTTGAAATGATTAATATCTGTTTTGCTGACGTAGTTTCAACTGCGATATATAAACAATGTTCATATTACCAAGTCGCACCAATCGAATAATAGTGAGGTTTCGCAACTTTACGAAATACGATAACGAAAACGGATACGTCACACTTCAATTTTTATAATTTGCTAAATGTGTTCAAAATATGTCAAATTTTTCTACCTACGAATTTTTAATGATCGTCGCAAAATACTGACCAACTGACAAACATCCAAGGTATTCAAGATATAAAGCAATTTCACGGTTTCAACTGCGCATGTGTAAATTAAGGTCAAGTAATAAAATGACGCGCGGAAATTCCTTTTCAATAAGCCGCGCGTCGTTTTATTACTTGACCTTAATCATGCGCATGCGCAGTTCAAACAGTGAAATAGCTTATTGAAACGTTATAAAAAATTATGACGCATCCGTTTTCATATTCAAATTTCGTGAAGTTGCGAAACCCCCTATTTAAAAAAAAAGTTATTTTGCTTTAATACCAAGTGTTTTTTCAGAATTTGTATCATGTCTGGAATAGAGTATTTTCTTGCGTTTTAGGCGTAATGTTTTCAAAGCTAAAATTTAGGATGATATTTAGCTCAGATGGATAAATTGATGGTAGCCGCTGTTGTGTAATGAACCATGGAAACTCGCTCGTTCTCGATTCGAACACATCCCCCATTCCCATTGTGTTTTGGCGTAAGAATCGAAATACAAGTTGCACAGCGCACAGTCTTTCGGGTGAGATTCGTGTGCACGTTAAAGAACACAGTGCACTCTGTGGAAAAGATAAGTCATTGTTTCATGTTTACTGCTCAACCACCACCAGAAGGAGTCCACTGGACAAGGCCACTTGTGAAGCTTACCGGTAGTTTGTTAACGTGTTTCACTCCCTTGACCGCTGATTGCTCACAATGGTAGACCATGATATATCAGAGGCAAGGGCTTAAGATAGGAAGATAATATACTTTTAAAACTTTCGAACGCTCTCTGTCATTGTTTAATTACTTAATGAGGCGGGTGCAGCTCCTCCTTTAAACTAAAAAAAAAATATTTTATCAAGACAACGGTTGAGATCAGGTTGATAACCGTTAACAACAGCTGATAACGGTTGAAATTTAAACTTTTTGAGGAGTCCAACAACGTTTTATTTCATGGTTATCTTCTTAGTGAATTTGTCATAAATTTCAAATTTAGGACGAGGTTTTCAAGTTAAAATGCATCTGTAATAAAATCATGACAAAAACCTAATTTATCCCAAACTTACCGTACGTAAAGTAACCGAACTGGTGTAATGTTACGTATAGAGGGCACGGTTCCTTCCTCTGCGACGCTTACATTCGGCGTATTGTTTCTTGTGGGAATAAAAAGAGTGCGCGTGTGATATGATGATGTCATAGAGCGGTATGATGCCATAAAACACGCAGATTTTTTTTTATTTCGCCATCTAAATACGTACACATTAGTCCATAGAAAAAATGTAATCAAATGGAATTTATCGTAATCATGGTGTCAGTATGATGTTAGGAGCGCAGTTATCACGTATGCTACATAGATGAACGTATAGTAGATCCGGTGTGACGTCGTTTATGCGCAACACATCAATTGAAAGTAAACTTTCGATTGTGATTCAATGTCACCGTTTACCTATATTATACACATGGGAATATGGGAAATATTGTTTACTGGTACTAATTAACGTAGCAAAGATAATTATCATAATCAACCAGCATCTCACGTGGTCCCTTCGGTCTTTATTTATTATAAGGCATAAAATTATTGCGCTCTATTCTGCTGTTAGAAATTTAATAGAGGGAAACAGTTCCGACCAGCCCTAAATTAACTTACGTCAGCTTACTGCTCCAAGAGCGGCTTAGAAATATTGATACACCATTACCCTGGAGAAAATACAAGGACACTTGCACAACTAATAGCCTACTGACCAATGAATAAAGTATGGTGAAAGGTTCAGCTATGAAACACCGCACTAAACCCATCCGATATTCAATATTTGAAATAACGGTAGTTTATATGAGGACTCAGTGTTAGTAATGTGTTTCATTTTTAGTTATGCATTATCCTTTTTTTAATCGATTCCCCTGAAATCAGGGG
>JAOTQE010112476.1:0-13125 GCA_025631205.1 Nesometra sesokonis
CAAGTACAGTAAAATCAATGGTAGTTGCAAAGAATAAACTTATTTATTAAGTCAGTCAACATTAATTTAAGTTGTGCAAGGCAAAATTAGATTTGACGGCGGAGTCAAAATCTGCACGTCTTTACACAACCATGACGTGAATAGTGGTATAAGTAAGAAAGTATAATGCATACTCCAAGCAATGAGATACTGTACATGCCATTGTGACAGGATTCAATATTTCAACATAAATTATCTCATCATAAGGAATGAAAGTTTGTCCATGGACAAACTTTCATTCCTGATGATGACATAAACTAACAGCTTCTAATTTTTTATATTTAATAGAAATATTTACCAGGTCGCAATGATAGGGTTTTGAAGTGGAAACCACCAGAAATGAATTCAGTAGATTTTAGGTTAAAGATACAACGTGTTACAAGTCCAGGGTAAGTTTCTTATCTAATATTGAATGCCTTTGAGGGGGTACCGAAAAATATTTTACGAACTGTGGCAAAATATTGAATGAGTCAAAGACTAGTCAGGGGTGGATCCAGGATTCACCGAAAGTGAGGGGGCAAGGAGGGGGGGCACCTTCCAGGTCCAGGTGGGCGTGGCTGCCTACCTTTTCCTGACAAGCAAAAAAAAAGGTAATTTATCCTTTTAGGTGCTCTGGTACCCTATTTTGGCCTTATTTTGGATTTTTATTGTAAATTTTCGACCCAGCGAACCTAATATAAGGGGGGCGCAACTACGTTTTGATGATAATAGGGGACGCGCGCCGGTTATGGTAGTTTTTATAGGGTTAACACTGTTAACTACCTTTATCTACCTTGTTACTACCATTGTCTACCATGTTAACATATTATTTTTTTCAAAGGGAGGGCAACAAAATTGGGTCATGTAGGTGCTGGCAACCCCAAAGTGAAACCCTTGATCCACTCCTGCAAATTGACATCTGATCTCATCAAATCTCATGTAATCTGATCTAATCTGATCTGATCTGATCCAGCACTTATGTAAAATTTTCTTTCAGAATGCTACCAGAAACAAAAGGGTTTCTTTATGTTGGTCATTTTCGTCAGCCGTTTGCAGAAATTAAGGTAAGTTAATAAATCATAACTATGTCATATCATATATCATATCTTATATCATGTCATATATCATATCATATATCGTATCATCATACCGTATCATTTATTTTTCCAGTAACAAAAAAACAAGTACATGTCACAAAATTAACCATGGCTGCCTGGCAGGATTGCCCAAAAGCAAAAGAATAATGCTGTCAAGGGCTCTCCTACAGCCATGGCGACATATAAAATGTATACAATATTTTCTCAAAATCATCCATACATGAAAACTTCAAGCGCTCATATCTTTGGATCTACTTATCCAATGAATATTTTTTAAAGTGTAGAATACAGCTTACTTTATGTTCTATTGAACAGTACCTAGGGGCGGATTCAGGATTGCGATTTAGGGGGGCTTAAATCGATTTGGTTTCAACAAGCAAAAAAAAAGGTCCCAATTTTTATTAGTTCATTTGTCATTTACTATTTCGGCTCAATTTTGTGGTGAGACCTCACATATACTGATGATAAATATACTTACTTAAACCATGTGTGTAGTTCTGAAGACATTTTTCAGCTTTTCGATTGCTCAATCATGTTTTTTTAACAAAATTTTTAATTATGTCAAATGGTACACTAACAGGCCAGAAATAAAACTGCACTAAAGTCCTAATTTTCTGTATCAGAATATTTGTGGAAACAAGGTATAAAAATTCTTGCCTAACTTCGAATTATTCAATCTCTGTCATTTACAGTATATTAAAAACTTTTCAAAAATTTGATAAATTTTAAATCTAATTCACAATTGTAGTCTTTTGAACTGTGTTTTTTAAAGAAAAGTATAATAACTGACAATTAGGCCAGATAAAAAAATTAATTTGTTTAACGTCACATGGTAAAAATAAATCATGTAGGGGCAGGTTTTATTTTTTAGTTTTATCAAATCAATTTTATTAATTATTAATCATTTTTTTGTATCAAATACTATTGAGGCAGAATTAATTTTTGTATTTACTATTATATGGCATTTTTGGTCCATATCAAATATTGTTATTATGTTACAAATAATCATCATTGTTTTTTATTTTGGTTTGATTTGGGGCACTTTTCCTGCATATGCAGAATAGGGTTGATGGAGATAGGGCTAATAGAGAGTCGATTCCACAAAGAGACCAACACGATGATTATTAAGAAAAATTATTGCAAACATCATTCGTTGCTACTTAAACCAAAACTTTGAAGAACGTTTGTATTTTTCATTTAATAAAAAGCAATATTATGTTGTAAATTTAACATTTAGGTCTACTACCCAATTTTCATGGTAAAAATGGTTTTAAAAATTTAGAGACGGGCCAAAAATTCAGGAGGGGGTGCTAAACAAGTTTATTTTTTATTGGACCTAATTAACAGTGTTTTTTTGCAATACCAGGTATGATATGTCGCCCTCTATCACACTATTGATTGTAGACTACTATTACAGTACTGTATTAAAATCAAACAATACCATAGATAGACAACAGTTCTTTGAAGTAATTTAATAATATCACTGAATTCCCCCGGTACATTATTAAACGTATTCAGTATTACTTGGGGGGGGGCATGAAAAATAATTATTTTAATTTATTTTGACTATACTACATTCACCCTCTATTTAATATATGAAGCGGAAAGTATTTGCAATTTGAAGAAAAAAATTCGTCTTCGTCTTCTCTCCACTTGCTCTGTTTTTCTCTTATATCAAATGGGAAATTCCATGTGTTTTTTCTATTCTTTCAAACATTGATTTGAATCTATTTTTTTATATTTCGTCATTTCATATTGTTATCTAGTGTAAGAAAACATATCATATAGAGAAAAATTAGCTTTGTTCGAATTAATGAAGAACTGGAAATCCATAATATTTTCCATGAAGTCACATGACCACATATAGAATTTTCAACATTTCCCTCATCCTTCTATGGGCCAATAGATTTCTCAAAGTAACACATACACAAGCAGAATTCAAATTTATGTTCAAATTTATGTCTTTTAGTAATTTTTTCCCTTTATTTCACAACATAGGGTGCTTTATCCAGGATATTAATATTACCGCCTGGTAAACACTATAGTGTTTCTGGGAGGTATTATTTTGAACCACTTCTCTCTATTTTTTATTTTTGTTTTTTTGTCTGTGAGCACGACAACTTTTAAAAAACAAGAGATAATCCTCGCCAAATTTTCAGCATGAACTTATAAGGTACACATCTTGGACAATTTTGAAAATGGACATCCCAAGTCACATGACTTGGTCACCATGTTGGATTTTTAAAAAATCACCTTTTTGGCCACTACTCCCATACCAAAATGTGTAACGTCTTCAAATTTGGAATTTATACTCCTTACATTACCTTGGCTGACAAGTTCAAAAATGGGCACCCCATTGCTTGGCTGCCATCTTGGATTTAAAAAAAAAACACCTTTTGCGCCATTACTCCCATATCAAATCTTGAAACATCCTCATATTTGGAATTTACACTCTACCTTACCCAGACTGACGAGTTTGAAAAAAGGGCACCCATGTCACATGGCTTGCCTGCCATCTTAGATTTTTTTTTAAACTGCCTTTTCCAGCACTATTCCCATTCTATTCCCTGACTTGGTGGTGCCAAGCTGTTAAGCTTTAGTTACTATTTTCATTATTTTCCTCATTTTCTTAAAGAGGTGGATTTAACACCACACAGTGTAAAGAGTTAATGTTTTTCTTTAATATTTTTTAAGGTAACTAAGGATCTCAAGAAGTATGACAATAAAATAATTGAATGTACATTTGAAAATAACCAATGGGTGTTCATGCGAGAGAGGACAGACAAGAGTTTTCCAAACGCTTACAAAACTGCAATGGGTAAGTGTAATAACTCAGATGTAACTTGTTTTACCCAACTTTAACGTGTAAATGTACCTAATACTCAGTACAGTTGATAAAAAATTGACAAGTTTTAAATAAAAGCACATAATTACATACCTTGCAGTACCCGCTGCTTATTGGGCTCAAATTCTATCCCTAGTCACTAAGTGCAAGCTTGGTGGTCTAGTGGTACAGATGCCAGGCTAGTTACCTTGAGATTGTGGGTTCAAATCTCACCTAAGAACGACTTGCAAATTTTTTTTTTCAAGTATTGTCAACTGTACCGAGTATTTGGTAGATTTTCACGTCAGAGGTGGGCACAAAAAATTATATCTAGCAGTCTCCCTGACGCAAAAATGCATAACTATAATAACTCAATTGTGTACATTTTAGCCCAGGTATAATTAACGACGATTGTACCTAACTTTGTTCACCATTGTTTGTATAGGGAGAAAACTTAATATACAATGGGTGGAACACGGGTGGAATTTAACTTAGTTGGTCAATAAACATGATGAATAAAGTGTATTACTGTATATTCAATTAAGCACTTTTAGCTCTTCAATAAATACTTGATCCTACATTCAAATTAACCATTGTTGTATAATGAGAATAGTATTATTTGTGACTTCTAACATGTTTTGAGGAATATAATTGGTCAATAAATGTATACTCATAATTCACTACAATTGTTGTTATTGTCACACGTGAGAGGATGTGTCTTCCCATGGTTGGCTTACAGGAGCAATTCTGCTTTATTAGTTGAGATATCACTGCATCAAAGGGACTCTGTAGCCCTTCACAAATCTCAATTTTAAACTTATATATACTGATATCTTTGGATCTACTTGTCCTAGGAATGTCATTTTAAGTTTTGATAATTATATGATATTGAATGCCTTTGAGGGGGATAATGTTAAATATTGCATGAACTGTGGTAAAATATTGAACGAGTGGAAAACAAGTTCACTCTTTTGTCCCAGGGTGTGTACAATATTTTTTGGTATCCACTGAAAATAGGCCGATTTGTCATGGTTTAAGCTACCCTAGGCCTGCCGCCAGTGACCAATTATAGGCCTAGCTAGCCTACATCTTCAAATTTAAAATCCATGTTCTTCTCACAAATATTCTCGAAAAAACATTAATAGCAACTCTTGTAGGTTTCTTTACTACTTAGTAATTCTTTATAATCAAGAATAGGTAAAAAATTATGATAAATGCTGAGTTTTAACAGGTGGTTAGACTTAGCTAGTTTTTGTGCATTCGCCATTTACAGCATAAAAAAAATTCTTTCGCCTGGCGAAGTGACGTCAGTTGCTAATACTGAACTGCACGCGGTTGAATAATATATAATATTAAACCGTTAAAAACAGCACACTTGCATAATAATAGCTTTTATTTTATTGTGCTTATTAGAAATTTACCAATAAATACATTTTTTAATTTCCAACTATGAGACTCATTTTGTGGTGAGCCCTTACAAATGATCAATTCTTACAGAATAATATGTACATTTTTTTTTTTTTTTTTGCTGTTGTCATATTGTGAAAATCTATTGACGTATTTATTTAGATTGTAACAATATACAGTATCACGGTATTAATTCAAATTTAAGGACCATCAATCCATTTTATAATACTTAAAGTGTACTTCAGTAAACGTTTGAAAAGCCTCTTTATTTGTCTTGCTTATAATAGTGAGCTATAAAATGCTGTTTTAGAAATTTGATAAAGTAACTTTTGTTCAATCAAAAAGAAGTGTGCAAAGAAATTCATAATAAACACATTAAATCCCATTTAAAATTCTTATGTTTTATATGTACTTTGTTTACGAAATAAAGACTAAATGAAAAAAGTGAATATGTTTGGGTAAGTCATGTCTTTAACCCAACTTAGCTTGGTCTATAAATATTAGAAATGGAATTTTAGAATTTGTAATTTGTAAACTAAACTTAAAAACAAGCATGAAAGTGATGGGACCAGTCCGATTATGGAACTGAACAGAAGAGAACAACTTAAATGTTTCTGAACCCAATTGGCTCTCATCCATTCCACTGCTGCTGCTACTAGATTTCAACGCTGAGTTAAAGGGATATTTCTACTACCACTACTACAGGGGCGGATCCAGGATCCGCCGAAAGGGGGGCGCACTTTTAAATTCCGGATGGGCGTGGTTCTTAGGTTTTTCCTGACGAGCAAAAAAAAAAAAAAAAAGGTCTCTTCCATTATTTTGGTGCTCTGGTGCCGTATTTTAGTTGATTTTGGGTTTTTGTTGTCAATTTTGTACCCGGCGCACCTAATATAAGGGGGGCGCAACTACGTTTCGCCGATAATAGGGGGGCGTGCGCCGCTACGGCCCCACCCCCCACTACTACCACTTTCATCACTACCACTACTACTACTACTAGCTGGGAACTATAATATACAAATATATGTTTCCTTGAGTGCATATTGCACATTGTATAAATCTTGTAACGAGTGCTCCACATATTGCCACGAAATCTGACCTGATATTTTTACTGGTTCGTGTTGAAGTATTGGATCTACAATATTCACAATGGCGTGTTTTGTTTGTTCGTTTTTTTAAGTATGCATTATATTTTTACTAAGTACAGTACTTTTTTGTTTGGAATTAAGATGATGTTTATACTTATATGTACTGTATGCATGTATTTGTTTCAAAATTATGTTTTTTTTTCCTCTCGATTTTTTTTTCTTTTAAATGCTATGCCTACAATACTAAAATATTTTGTCTATATATAGCAATTATGGGTGGCTCTCATGATAGCGGTCTTTGATAGGCCTTAATTTGAGTCTCCCAATCCAACAGATATTTACATTTAAATTATTGTATTGTGTATTTACTTTTGTGTTTGTTATTTGTGGATTGAATAAAACGTTCTGAGTTCTAGTTAAAACTACAGGCAGAGGTACCTCCAAATAGTAATAGCAGTATTTGGAGGTACCCAGGCCACTAGCTTCAGATGCTCAAAATTGAGCAATTTTGAGCTAATCCAAATTCAGTTTTTTCCATTGTCAATTTAGATTTGACTTAAGCAACTTTGAATGTAGCTTTAAATGATGTGTTATTTGAAAAATAAATTGCTTAAACCCAGGAATTACTATATTTAAAAGTTGACATGTACATACATGATGCGCTAAAACAAGTAAACCATGATGTCCATGTGCTTGTATTAGACAACATTACTACATCATAAAAGTATCAAATAATTGGGCTAGGAAAACAGATTACAGGCTGGTGAGGGCTAGTAAATTGTAGTTTGCAATGAAAGCTAAAATTAACTAGCCCAGTAGGCTATAACCTTCAAGGAAAAAACTTACAATTCAGTTTTGCAACATTTATTTATAGGTGTCACTTTTTAAAGTAATTTTGTTTATTTTGAAGGAATGCTACTATTTCCTTATTTGGCTTACAGTGAGATGTTTAAACATTCATGTATTATATTTTGGGATTAAATTACTTGCCAGAACAATGTACTCTCAAGTTGTTTACTTTTACTATAATTTGAAATACTTACTTCCCCTAGACATGTCTAGGGCATTACTGACACCAGCAGCCCAGTGAATACTGTATAAACAATTATCATTCAATTATTCAGGTTTTGAGTGGCTCATTCAGTGGCAGATCTAGGTTTTGAAAAAGTGAGGTGGCTGGCAAGGTGTGTAGCACCGAGCGGGGGTGGACATATGAGCGGGGTGTCCCCACTCCGAAAGATTTGTTTTTTAAAATAGAACTGTTTGGGCACTTTATAGAGGTCTCTGGCCTTAATAATGTTAGAGTTTTGTAATTTTGTTTCCTTATTTTAATTTTTATTTTTTTTCTCTGAGAATGAAGATGAAGGTGGGGGGTGGCTAGCCAACCTATTTACCCCCCCCCCCCCACAAGATCCGCCACTGCTCAATATTGTACATTTAAACCCCTTTTATACAAAACTGTAAAATGGGAATTTTGCAATAATTCTTGGATGCTGGCTTTAGTGTGAAAGGAAGTGACTTTTCCTTCAATGCCGGCACAGTACCGACATTCATTAGACTACTATACTATTACTATTTTATTACTGTTACTGGTTTAGGCCAGATGTGTGTAAAAGGGCTCACTCTATAATGCCGCCTTATGCAGTAAATCAAACAAAGGTTAAAGTTGGAGATGCTGGTAGAAACAGCACCCTCTATTATTAAGCCTGCCAATTTTACCCTTTGATCCCTTCCTTACACCTAAACAATAAATGCCTAATTAAAACAATACAGCCAAATTTTTCTTTGAGAATTTGAATGATAATGCTATTGAATGCCTATTTTCATGGATAGGTAAACAAACCATACTCGCTGTAGAAAAAATATTGAACTTTGATTTGTTCAATTTTTTTTCACAGCTCATACAATATTTTTCTGTATCTCCTCAAGGCATTCAATAATTTGTAAACTTAATTACTTCTTACTGTTAAAAGCAAGATACATAAATGTGAAAGTTCCATAAAGCAATTCATGGGGTGGGTTTAAGCTAATCTTACTAATTTACCAACTATGAAGTATTGTTGTATTGCATTAAAGGGCAGGTTCACCCAAAAAATTACTATTCCTTATTTTAGTTAATCATAAAATGTATGGTCGAGCGGTTAAGGCAGGAAACCGTGAACCATAGCAATAACAACAGCATGGGTTTGAAGCTCGCTCGCACCATGGTTCTGGTGGTGGAACAAGTCTTCTCAGATAAGGACTATAAACCGTAGGCCCAATGTACACATACGGCTCATGTGCGCTATAAAGAACCCAGTACATCTTTCGAGACGAGTAGGGGGTTACCCCGGTGTACTGGTTCATACATCCCCTGATGCGGTGGACAGATGAATGAAAACCTGTATCGGGCAGCAGGACATGACGTGACCCTTAGGGGCGTAGAAGGTCATATGAATGTGTAACATCTGGTCCACAGCACCTTGAGACACTCTGTGTAAATCTAACTACATACATATTCAGCCCCATTTGGGAAGTTTTAGGATTTTTTACCCCTTGAGTCTCATGAATTCAAAACTTAAACGCTTTCTTCCCTATTCTTTTACACACAAAATAGCAAAGTGGGTAATTTTTTATTATCAAATAAAAATGGCTAATTTACACTATATAAAAACATCAGAAATGAAAAATTTTGGTTAAAACACACAAGAATAGTATTTTTTTTATATACTTTTAGAATGACTGTTGATTTTTCACAATTTATTTAAAATACCCCTCTTTCACACAATTTGTATGTAATACGGATTCTATCTTGTAACTAACTATCCCCCACTGAGCAATTTTCGTCTATTTGACCAATAATTATGATAGGTAAAATGAATCGTAAAAATTCAGAAACGGGGCTGAATATACATTTTATGATATACTAAAACATATAAGGAAGATAATTTTTTTGGGTGAACCTGTCCTTTAAGCTCAGTACAGATTATCACATTTTCAAAAAATGATATGCCTGTATTTGGTCATGATGACATTTTATCATAACCAGACATGGAAATATCATTACCATATATGGGTATATCAAGGTTTTTTTGTCAAATAACATTAGGTATTTTAGATTGAGCTTTAGTATGTGTGTTTATTGTTCTTGCCCTTTATATACACTGCACTGTGTTTGAAAGGTTCACTAACCAACTTCTAGTACGAAAGTATAATACTGTACAAACTCCACAATGAGATACAAGCCATCGTGACAGGATTCAGTATTTCAACATGAATTATGTCATCATCAGGAATGAAGATGACATAATTATGTCAAAAACTATTGAATCCTGTCATGATGCCATGTATCTCAGTGCTTGTAGTATGTATTATACTTTCGTACTGTGTGTTATATTGTGGTATGGAATAAACAATACGTAGAGAGAAGAAGCTAGTTGGAGCAGCCCTTTGAAAAAAACTCTCTGTTAACATGGTAGATAATGGGTGGTTCTAGGTAGATCCTTTTAGTAATTTAACATGGTATGCATGTTAAATTACTTGTTAGAGGGTGCTATTTTTTCAAAGGAAGAGAATTATTTCATGGGAGGTTTGAAGGCTAAGGCTAAAGAGAATAAGAATAAAGAGTGGGGGTGGAGTAAATCGAGCTAAGTAGAGTAGATTGAAATTTTAAGAAGTTCAGCAGTTCTTTTCAGAACTTCACATGTGGTGTACTGCAATTTTTTTACATTAATTTTAATATTATTTTTGCTCTTTCATAACTAGGTGTATGCCAGACAATTCGTGAACCAGTAACTCAAGAATACTTATTGAACTTTCTTGAAAACGAAGCTCTAAAGCCACACATAAAACAGACAAGTCATCCACCGTCAAGACCAGGACCAAGTGGACATTCGAACCATGGTCTCATGCCACCTCCACCAGCTCCCAAAAAGCGGTGAAAGAGGAAAAAATGGTGACTTAATTTTTTATTGGACATCTTGGGTAAAACAAACAACTCGTGGTCCCATGTCACCTCCACCAGCTCCCAAAAAGCTGAAAGCTGAAAGAGGTGAAAAGGTGGTAACATGATTTGTTTTTATTGGATGAGGTAAAACAAACAACTCGCCTATCAAGACTGGGACCAAGCAAGCCTGTGAACCATGGTCCCATACCACCTCCACCAGCTCACAAAAGATGGTGAAAGAGGTAAAAAAAAGGTGGTGAATAAACTGGCTTTTTTTGTTTTTTGTTTCAGTGTCTCATTTTAAAAGGTTCTCACTTGAAACAGACAGCTCACCTACTATGACTGTTACCACTGCAAGTTCCCAAATGGTGATGAAAGAGGTCAAGGAAGATAGTGACATAAACATGTTTTGTTTGGAAGTCTCAGAAAAAATGGGTAAATCACCAGTCAAGACTCGGACCAAACAGGCATGTGAACTATGATCTCATCCTACTGTCACCAGCTCCTAAAAGGTGGTGAAAGAGTTAAAAAGTAAAAATGAAACTAATTTTTTGTTTGGAGGCCTCTCAGAAAACTCATCCACCATCAAGACCAGTAACTAAATGGCATGGAAACATGGCCTTATGCTACCTCCACCACTCATTGAAGACCTCAAAAGTGGTGCTAAAATAACCCGTTTTTTAGAGCTCTCATAAACAAAACTGACAACTTTGTCCATCGTTAGGGTGGCACAATGTGGGCATGGCATTAGGATCTAATTATGATCTGATGCATCTCTGGCAGATTCAAAGTGGTGCCAATGAAACAAACTTTTCTTGTAAATCGCACAAAAGGTGTGCATTGCGCGACTGACCTAGAAGCAGCAGACACTTGGTTAACATCCTTTTTGTATATACGATGAGTTGTGTTTCTTTTTATTTATACAATTTTAGTGTCATTTTAAATGATCTTATAATTTGTTGTAAATTTATAATGAAAACAATTTATGGATTGTTTTACTGATTGATTACAACATACTGTTTTAAATCTATGGAAGATGTCAACATCTCGGCTGATTAAGATATGCAGTATTATTGTTTTATTTATTTTAATTACATGTGCTTCTCAGGATTTAAACATCCCTGAAGTCTCCAGGATTGTTCTGTAGTCTTCAGAAATTTTAGGTCATCTCCAGTGCTCTGGAAATTACCAAATTTTCTCCAAGAATTTATTTTTTCATGAAAATCTCCAGGTTCAGTGAAAGTTTCACAATTAGGGCATATATTTGGCAATAAGGAAATGTGAACTTTAGCAATGTTTTTGGTAAACAGTAATTCCATATAACAGTAATAAAACATGTCAGAATCTATAGTTTCATAATAAGCAAGGTGTTCAGCCTTTGCCATCATTCCTGATGATGACATAATTATGTCGAAATATTGAATCTTGTCACGATGGCGTGTATCTTATTGCTTGGAGTATGCATTAAACTTACTTTCTTACTTGAAGTTGATTAGACCTTTCGGATTTCAGCCTTTAAGGGTACACATATTTTAGGAAGGGTACAAATTACAAACAGTGATGGATGACTACAAGAAAATCTCCAGGAATTTTACTTTTACAACTTGGGACCCCTGCATACCTTTACCAGACAGGTGTTAGAGACAAATCTTCAAATTTCCTCCAATACTTCCTCTGGTATTATTATAAGGAACTCTGTACAGGGAAATAAACGGGCGGTTTTATGAGGACAGGCACGTGCAGCCTATTATCGGCAAACCTAGGCTCTAAAATTTACTCTAGAAATAGATAATAGATATATATACTGAACAAGCGTAACTTTAAAAAGGTACAAAAGACACAAAAATGGGGCAAATGACCTTTTTTGCTTGTCTCCCCCCCCCCCCTTTTTCTGATCCTGAGTACGCCCCTCAGTGTCAGTGGATGTGCCAATATATATTCAAATGTCTGGTCCAGTTCAATTTGAACTTGTACTTAGTTATTGCTGCAATTTAAAAAGTAAAGTACCTGGTTTATGACTCTGTATTCAATCATTTATTTAAATTGAAAATAAAAAAAAATGGATTGGACATTGGAAGCAAACAATGATCTAAGCTTTCTCAGACTGTTCTTGCTTGTTTCACAATTGGGGTTGGAATTTGAGGTATGGCTGACTTAACATGATAATAATACAAATGAAATAAAAACATTTAAAAGGAAACGTTTATTTAGGCATACCTAATATGGTTAAAACTACTACTGTACTTTGTCATTCTATTTTCCCCCAAAGTTAGCAGTGAGTTAGTCCATTTCTATATTTCTAATGATATAGGTTTAAGTTATGTGCCAAGAAGTCAAGAATTGCCAACAAATATGTTTTTATGTGTTATTTGTAATTATTAAATAAGTCTAGCATTTGAGATGGAGAAATATGAGTAACTTCTTCCCTGTTTGTAAATTATATTTTTGAGTATTCGGAAATTTCACGCCAGAGTTGAGCAAAACAAATTATATTCTTGTTACAATTTAATGTAACCGGTTAGGCCTACCGTGAGCAAACGTTCAAATGTCATTTAAAGGGGCTGATCCAGCAGATCTGGAAAGCTGGGGAACCGATGCCAGATAGAGGGCCTATGGTTTTTTCTCTATTGGTCTAGGTCCTCCGCAAACCTTTTTTTTATCTGAGATGCAATTTTTATAGATAATTTATTGCAAACAATGAGTTTTTTCGAGTTCTAAAGTATTCGTCCCAGTCAAAAGTGGGGGGGGGGGGGGGGGGGGGGGGGGGGT
>JAOTQE010112487.1:0-13123 GCA_025631205.1 Nesometra sesokonis
TTAGAGGCCTTGGCAATAAGCGCTATATAAATGTCACATATTATTATTATTATTATTATTATTATTATTATTATTTTACACATATATTCCATGATTAACCCTAATTATTTAATTTTCTTCTAGTGCAAGAAATGATGGAACCCATGCAGGTATACTAACCCTGACTTTGTCTCTTATTGGACTTGCCATCCTCTCCATCGCCGTCTCTACATTCTTTCTCGGTGTTACCATTTCCGTCACCTCCTTCAGTCGCTTTTCAATGGTTTCCATGGCATCGTCGTCTAAATCGTAACAATAAAAGAGATATTAGTGAGGATGCATCACACTTCATTTTTTTAAAGTTAGTCAAATGTGTTAAAGAATATATTAAATTTTCTAGTAATTGTTGATGATCGTCGTAAAATACTGACCAACTGTGACTGATATTCAGGATGCTCAATTCAATGTTACAAAAAAATTATGGTGTATCCGTTTTCGTTTTCGTATTTTGTGAAATTGTGAAACCTCAGTAATGTTGTGTACGTTTGGATTTAATTACTTTTAGTCGGTTTGTCTGTCGTTGATTATGTATTCATTCATTCATTCAGCGATTACTAAACGATTAAAACATGAAATTCCATTTTGTCTACTTTTAGACAGGTAAGCCCATACAGACATCTTTATTCATTGTGGTATTAAAGCCCATGCCACATGTCTTTGTAGTGGGAAAGCTACAAGCAGTTCATACGGTATTACAGTAACACATTTAGACATATATCATTAAAAACAATTAAACAACAGAAACACAAATACACAAAAAGTATAAGATAACAATTAGGCTAGAATACAAGGCAAAGGGAGACTTTCGTTTCGGTTTAATATATTGGTTCAGATGGACGATTATTCCAAAGTTTGGCAGTATAAGAATGAAAATAAAATTACCAATTATTGTATAACAAGGTACAATAAAATGAAACGAAGAAACAAATCGTTTACGTTGGTTTAAAAATACTTAAATAGGTTGACTCGTTAATACATTTGTGAACGGACATTTATTTATTTGTTTGTTTGTTTGTTTGTTTGTTTGTTTGTTTGTTTGTTTTACTTACTTCTTTTTATTACTTTTTTATTTTTATTTTTTTTATTTATTATTTACTTATTTATTATTTATTTATTTATATTATCTTATTTATTTTATTCTTGTTTTTTATATCATTTCTTCATTTGCTTATTTACTTATTTATCTTTTAATGTGATGTCTGGTTTTCATGTAATGATTTAATTTTTTTTCTTTTCAGGCGTACCCACCACAAGATATTTGAAATCTTCTCGGGCTATGCCTTCTTCCATGTACAATTTTATTTTAGGTTTTTTATTTTGCATTTTATAAGAAGAAATAGAAGTTAATTTTATTTTTACCATTGTACCGTTGTTATATGTTGACATGGAAGAAAATAAATGTCTTGAATTGAATTGAATTACTGTTAGTAAGAAGCAGCTAATGAGTTCTTTCATTACGACCAGAGTTTGTGTGAGCATGGAGGAATTAAAATAGATGTTAATGGCTATTTTCGAAAGTTAGTCCAAGACTAACCATCGAACTGCACTAGTTGATCCTGGACTATCCGTAAACCTAGTACCTCGGCAAACACAACTTAGAATGCTTTAGTTCAGGGTTTATATTATCTGGACAAACGTTAGATAACTTTTAGAATACCATAGACAGTTAGTCACAGACTAAATCTGAATTTAGTCCTGGACTAAAGTTAGTCCGCTTTCAAGAATACCGGCCAATATCTCCATGGTGTGAATTCACAGTAAATACATTCTTTCAAAGTTTTCATAATTAATAGTGAGGTTTCGCAACTTTACGATATACAAAAACGAAAACGGATACGTCATAAATTCGTGTAACATTTGAATATAACACGTTAAATATCTTCCACGGTTGGTCAGTATTTTTGGACGGTCATCAACGATTCGTAGGTGTAACATCTGATAGGCCTACATTTGTGAACACATTTAGCAACTTAAAAAATGTAATTGTGACGTATCCGTTTTCGTTATCGTATTTCGTAAATTTGCAAAAACTTCCTAATAAAACATATAACGACAAACCTGAGCAAGAGGAATATTCATCGGAGGTTTTCGTGGAAACATTAATAGAATCTTCCATTTGGACTAAATAACCTGGACTTATAATTACTATTTATGCTACAGACGTTATGTCCCTTTAAATTACGATAACAAAATCATCGACAATAATTATACTCCATCATTGAATAAAACCATGAAGTATAATTTTTAATTTTTTATCAAGGAAAAGAAAAGTTATTCTTCAACATCAATCGTGCAGAAACGCGTCACTGGTAGTTTTCAAGAAGAGAAATTAGGAGACGATGATTTTCTAACTGCTGAATGAGAAAGTTTGTAGTTCTTTAATGCTTCTTCAGTATGTGTAGTTCTTTAATCCTTTTCAGCATTTGTGATTATGGATTAATTTCCAATTTCCAATCCAAGAAAAATCAAAGTTATTTTTTCATCTCAATCGTACAGAAACGCGTTGTCAATCCCATCGTAAAATGAGTACTGGTATTTCTCAAGAAGAGAAATTATGAAGCAATGCTTTCCTAACTGCTAAATAATATCAGTAATATCATAATGTTTGGCAGATTCTGATTCTTTAATACTTCTTCAGCACTTGTTTCAAAATCCTGAAAATGGTTTAATTTCCTTCAATTTCCATCGTGCAGAAACGTGTCATCAACATCATCGTAAATGCTGGTATATTGTTTTCCAGAAGACATCACTAGAAGCGATGATTTCATAACAACTAAATTTTATCAATAAATTCATCTAGTTTGTATTTTCTAAATAATTCTTCAGCAATTTATTAAATCTCTTATTCCGACAGGCTATCTTGTGTACCGTCAAAAGTGGTTGTCGAAAGGCTCGCGTTGTCGAAGGGCTAGAGATGTCGAAGTGTTAGCGTTTACAGAAAAAAAAACATGGGGAAAGTTACGCGTATAAAGACATTTGGAACGTCAGAGCACCAAATTTTAGTCCATCATCTCAACACGAACAATGAATTAGCAATAATGTAAGCAGAACAGAATTATATCCTGACTGTATTGCATAGAACTATAATGTTACGACTTATTTCCATTTTATAAAGGCAGAACTTTGTACCACGCCGTCGTTATAAATATCAGTTAGTCTAACCATGGAGTACGGTAACAAATTAGATGCATACAATAACTGAATTGTGTTCACGAATCCATCTTATTTAAACACTCAAATTCGTGTGAGTAAAGTTTGATTAATAAACAACATTCGCGCCAATCTTAATTGTCGTCTGCATTAAATCGTACGATGACGATTGAAAATCAATAACACTGCCTATTAACACCCAATGAAGGTTTTGTATGGTAACATTGATTTAATTACACTCGTTGACGACGATTGTAACATACACACTTTTTAAACATAGACAAGACGTATCTATAAATAGTGTTTCTGTATGTCTGTCTGTCAGACATGTTGTTGGTGAAAGTTTATAAAGCAGTTTAATTGTTGTCTGTTGCACAAACACCTTGTAAAGTTTTAACACAGAAAGTGAAAGTAGTACGTACTGTCTGTCTTGCTGTCTGTATGTCAGTTTATTTTATTGCCGATTAAAACAATACCGTTTGGTATTTGTGAGGACAAACAATTTAAGTTAAATTGAAGCTATACAGGGGCTTCATTTAACACATAGACCTAATGAAGGACATGATTTGCATAGCAGGTGAATTTAATGTTACCAAGCGTCACAAAACGTCTGCTCAATGCATATTTGCTTTTCCATTATGTGATCCAACTTTTACTCATGAGATGGGAAAGGCAACGTTGGACCGATAACAATGAATTTCAAACTCACAACTTTTACTTCTGGGTTGATAGCATGGGTGTTAAGGTGCCAATTTTAGGCAAATCCTTCAAATTGTTATAACCTTCTGAATCCTGACACGGTTATTCAATATGGTATAAAAAGCATGAATTGAAGGGTTGCCAAAAATTTGGTCAGAGGAAAGTGGCCATTTTGGATTTCAAAATGGCCGAACTCAAATTTCCAATTTTGTACCATATCTCGGTAAGCAATGAATGTAGAAACCTGTTTTTTTTTTTATTTAGAACATGCAGGTTCATATTAGGTCTAATGGAAAATTTTACTAAAATTAACCGAAAATTGTATTTTTGACCTCAGTTTCACCTTATACCCATATTTTGACAACCGTGTCTCATATTTAGCCTAACCTAATAGAAAGGTTTTCCTAAAAATAATCGGAAATGGTCCCAATCCCTTTGACCTCAGTTTTCACCTTTTATATCTTCACAACTGTTTGTCGTACAGAGTTGATTTTTGTTTTAAGTTATCCAGGACATGGATGCTTCTATTTACGCTATTTGAAAGGTTTTCCTAAAAATAATAGGAAATAGTATTTTTGACCTTTGACCTAAGTTTTAACTATATTTCAATATCTTCGTAACCATTTGTAGGCAACACCTCTTTATATTCTTTCGTTCCAATTAACAAATTTTACTTCTGGCTGGAGAGAGGCAACTCAGACAGCATGCGTTCCAACAAAGATAGTACAGAGTACTATTTATATACTTTGGTTTAAACTTTTACTTCTGGCTTGAGAATGGCCACGCAAGAAACGTCAGACAACATGCGTTTCACCACATAATGGCTAAGCCAACATAGATAAGTCATGTCAAAGACACAAGAATTAGAAATGTCATAATAAGCTGTAATGAAGATGAACGGTTCCTTTCAGAGTCATTTATAGACAAGAGGTTGACGTTTTCAGCTGCTAAAATGTACCACAGATCAATACGCAACGTAGTTAAAAATAATTATACTATCAGTCAATGAATTTTTCTACATAAAACTCCTAACATTTCAATCAAAATATAATTGGTCGCATTTAAGTATTGTATTTAGACCTAATAACACGGGTCACGAGGACTCACTGACATGCTATAAAAAAACAGCAATGTAATTTTGAATACAGAAAAGTGTATAGCACAAGGCCTACTGTACTTTACTACGTAGGTCTAGAGCACTAGACCTACTGTACTTTATTACGTGGGTCTAGTTTAGTATGTTAGACCCAAATTTAAATAAGAAATATTTGTTTACAAAAATAAAAACACCGCAACCAAATTTGTTCCTGTTGTAGTTTAATTAATGAATGAAAAGATCTTCCGATTTATTTTGGAAACCGCATTGACATCGTTTGTCAGGGGCGGATCCAAGACCAACCGAAAAGGGGGGCGCACTTCCAGGTCCGGGTGGGCGTGGTTGCCAGTTTTATTTTCTGACGAGCAAAAAAGGGGGAAATTCCCCATTTTGGTGTCCTGGTAACATATTTTAAGCGTATTTTGGGTTTTTATGGTAAATGTTTGATCCGGCGCACCTAATATAAGGGGGGGGGGGAGGAATACATTTTGACGATAATATGGGGCGAAGCTTGCGCCCACCCCTAAATCCGCGCCTGTTTGTATAACATACTCAACCACCCCTTGGCATGTGTGCGGTAACCTACGTGCCCAAAATCTGAAAGCTAAGCTAAGGTTTTAATTGAACATCAGCCTAAAAAGAATCCTCATTGATGGAATTTTTGGGGAAAAGTGTTATGAATTTGTCAGCGGATCCAGCCATTAAACCGCGAACTCGTGATGCTGCATGGATGAGTCGGTAGTATTTGACAGCAGAATTTACCCCTCGGCCATAGGGACGCTCTCAGCTTACATCTCTTTCTAATTGCCTGTTGTAATCTGCTCTGTCTTATTCGTTTTAATTTAGCATTACAACCAGAAACTAAATATAAAAAAGAGTAAACAAAAATACAGACGAACACAGAGACAGAAAACAGTTGACTCTGTCGATGGATCACGACCTCACTTTCAATCACCAAAGAAAGTCCCACCCCTCCCCCTTCCCACAATATAAGATACAGAACATCGTTCCTACTTTGATCTCTTCTAAAATGGCTATCAAAACATGTATTTAATCATAAATAACTGTCTAGAATATTTATTATTTATATTTAAGATGGTTTGTCAGTCAGTTTGCCTTTGCTTAGCATACTTTATTTAATGGATTAATGGATGATTGGAGTCATGACAAAGTTTATTAATCGTGATTTTCATGTCAATGTAAGCGGCACAATTTTATATTTTTAACTTTATTTTTGTTTTTAAATTAAAGTTGAAAATCAGACAATGGAACCAAATAACAAAACACTTCTATTAAGGCTTTCAAATATCTAAAATTTCACAACTGACATTAAAGATTTTAGATTTTCCAAAGAAGTGAATCTGTTGTCTTGCTATACTGTAGTTATTAATAGGATGTTGGGTACGAAGTCCTACTTTTTTGACATATAATATCACTGAAATTACATTACCATATACCTGCAGATTACAGCTTGGTTATAATTACAAGCTTAGGACTTTTAATTAATTTCCACTTGATATGAGGTAGAACCATGAGGTAGAACGACTGCGCCAACTGTGGCGCAAGGCGCAGTGGTTGCGTTGCGTACTTCATCACGAGGTCGGAGTTCGAGGCTCATTCTGCTCGACTGATTATGTTCCTATGCAATACTTTTTATCCATGTTGGTCCTCTCCACCTAGGAGTATCAATGGTTACCTGGGAGGTACTAATACCACATGCGCTGATTACAGATGCCACATTATAGAATGATTGTGTTCCATAGGTTTTGTTCCAATGACTGGGGGTAATAATTGTGAAGCGCTTACAGGCCTTGATAATACGTTTTATATGAATGTCACACATTATCACAATAAATATCATCTTCGCCATTATTAAACATGTCTTCTAATTGGTTTAAACTAAATCATATTTCGTCGCTTCAAGAACAGACACAAAATATGCGCGCGTTCAAAAAGGCGCGCGTAGAACCACAACTGTGGACGCTCCTATATGTTAATCACTACACGCGCGCGTTTTGCGTCTATTTACGCGCATTTATGTACGCGCATAACAGTTTTTGACTTTTCGTAGTATCACTAACGATTTGTGCAACCACAGTCAGTTGGCCAAGAAAACTACATAGATTGTTCATGAGCTATACTTGTACATCGGAAATGAGTTCGATCTGGTTCTCGGCTTATTTTCACAGGAGATTCTTGAAACTAAGTTCATTTTAATTATTCTGAATGTTCGCTTGATTTGGCACGGAAATTAAAGTACTGATTTTTGCCTAAGTGAAGGGCATTAAACCACAAGGAAGGATATCAGTGACACCTGCAAATAGCTCAATCTATCGGACCATATTTGGTTGTAAGCGTCGTCAGCGACACCACGTGGAGACACAAACATTTACGCGCGCGTAAAGAAATGCGCGCGTAGAGAAACTTTGGGCATTCCTATTTGTTGAACTCTGCAGACGCGCGTTCTGTGTCTCTTGACGCGCTTCTCTTTACGCGTGCATAGCAATTTGCGTATTTTTGTGGTGAGATTGACAATGTATAATATTTTACAACATAAAAAGAACATATCGGTATTCTATTCAATTTTGAACTAAAATCGACAAAGGCTAACAAAATAATATCAGATTGCGACTGAGTTTAAGCGTCAAATAAGTCAAATAAAATGTTTTGTATACACATGGAAAGTTAATAACAGTGTACATAGTATACTGAACGTACTGTGTACTAACATTACGACGATTGGACAAACTACCGTATGTTTTAATAAACTCAGTTGCCAGCCGTTTCTTTTGTGAATCGATCTTAATAATAATACTGATTAAAATGCTAAAAATTAATCGATCTTAATAATAATACTGATTGCCTTATTACCTCGGTCCAAGAATGTTCCTATTCTGTCCACCAGTATTACTGGTACCACCAATAATACTGATTAAAATGCTAAAAATTATATAAGTATACTAAATAACTATAATGATATATAGAATATGTTTAGGTTTCTTATCTGTTTTACTGATACTGGTGGACAGAATAGGAACATTCTTGGACCGAGGTAATAAGGCAAATGAGTTTTGTAGAGCTCTGAAACTTTTTACTTCAGGTACTTTACCTGTTTCTCTCTGGGTACGACCACTCTCCTGCCACCATTGTTTGAAATGAGCCCTGTAGGCTCCTACGTCGAATGCAATTTCATCCATATCAATGGCAACATCAGTCATAAATTCTTTTTACCTAAATGGAAAATGTTAAAAACTGTTTAATTGCACAGTTATATTCTCCGTTATGCATTATGTCAGAGGTGGGTTCAGGATTATGTGTATTATTTCTTGTTTTTTGACAAGTGTGTTTACGAATCTTTATGGTTGTACTCAAGGGAAGATTTTAGAGGGGATCATAAGACTGGTGAAACCAGAGACGGGTGTAGACTTTTGGAAAAGGGGGGCCGAAAAGGGGCCGGTAGAGAGTCAACGTTTTAGGGGGTCTGGGGAATGCTCCCCCGGAAAATTTTGGACTTTACATGTCCGGAAATGGCCTCAAGGGCGTGCTAATGGATCAATTCTTGCTGAATATTTTCTTTTTATAGACAATGTTAATAATATTGATATATATATATACTTTCCGAAAGGGGGGCTGCCCCTGGAAACTTGTACTGCGATGATATAGGGGATGGAGGAGGCGCCGCTGTGCGCTCTCTATAAATCAGCCTCTAATTTGTATTGTAATACTGTATATTTGTATTTATATAGGGCTTAATACAAACAAGAGAATGTCTCAAAGCGTTGATTTTGCATATCATGACTTCGGTGATTTAGGATGAATTTCCTTTCGTTTCACGTAGGTGTTTTCAGCGAGTTAGAATTTTCTTTTTAAGTCAAGATTTATAAAATAAGAAAAAATTCTGACCAATCCAATCCGAGGGTCATTAAATGCTTACTAAATGGTAACCCATCTGGACAATGAACACTTGAATAATTTCATATTGAACTTACTTGAAGTCGACCTCAAAATGGACCAACGGACCAAATGACCAACTGACCAATGGAATGACCGGAACACTTTACTGACAAACTTCCTGCTAAATTGCAAACCAATTTAACTATTTTAACTGGAAGAAATTGCATAGGCCTGTTTAAACGTATGGGGACCGACGACCAATTGATCAGTCGGCAACTGACCGACAGAGTGAAGTATAGAGATGCTTAGATGCATCTATACACTTAGACGCCTAACTAAAACACATTACACTCAGCCCGGATTTCACGGCCCCACATTTTTGAGAACCGCAAATTTCGAGCACTTCGAAAGCTGGCTTGTTTTCTTGCTTATGAAGGGAAGACATTTCTCCAAGTACGTTATAGGACGTGCTTATGACTCCGGGTGGATTCAGGATTTTGTGGAGGGTGGTTCGAACCAAGGGCGGATCCAGAAACGGGGGGGGGGGAGACAGACCAGATCCATTTTACAAGGGCACAGAAAGAATAACTGTGCCAGGGGTGGGTCTCGGAGGGGGTCCCCACCCATAGAAATTTTTTTTATAATAATTTGAAACCTCATCCAGAGAATCTTAAACTATTCAGTCGAAAAGTGGGGATATCCACTCGGTTAATGACGTTTAAATTTCACCATCATGAAAAAAAACAGTAAGAAATATTTCATTGTAAGATTATTATACAGTGGCGTAGCAACGCTTTAGAAACAGGATGGTGAACGTTTACACCATTTCACTTCCAACATGTCAGTTTGGCGATTCGCAACAACTCGGAATGTTTAAATCTGGAACTGAGAAACATACTGAGAATATTTTTATAGTTGATCCTGAGACTAGAACCTCGTCAGCGGGAAGCTCACCTGCCAACTTTTTTGGCGCGAACGCGTGAGACAAATCCTGACACCGGTGCTGGGCCACATGTTCTCAGATTTCAACCTGACAAGCAAAAAAAAGTCATCTGCCCATTTTTTTGGTAGTTTCTGTCTAAATTAAGACTGTTTTGGGGTCTTGTTTACCGTATTTTGGTCTATATTGCCTCATGCGTGAGAATTCTGCTAATGCGTGAGAAAAAAATTAATTATCTATGTGTTAGACGTCTAAGATAGACTCCAATGCGTGAGACACGCGTAATGCGTGAGAGTAACGTTTGTTCTTTCTATCAAATCAGTGCATTTTGTACCTCTCGTACGGTGCTACCTCTCGTAAGCGACCGCAGAACACTTTGACTTAAAATTTGGATTTCTGGTATGTTAATTTACCTGATTGCACTAACTAAACGAGCTTAAGTTATTCGTTGTCGTGGGTAACAAACTGAATCATTTGTTACACACGTTGTTGACTGTTATGGAAATAAATGTCTAGACCTAATAACAAGTTATTTATAACTGAAAGTTTATTAATTAATTTAATGATGTTTCCAAGCAATATTAAGTTCCTTCTTGAATATGCGTATGCAAACAAAATCAGCCAATCAGCGAACTCGTAACGGTTTTACCCTCAGGATATTTAATTCACTATACGTACATTTTCACACAATTTATTCAATATCGCGACTGCGTTTAGTACTCTTGGTTAACTGGAAATGAATACGGAATAATCGCTTCTATTAAGTTATTCCATTAATTCCAATTACATCGCCTCAATATTAGGCTGAAATTTGATATATTCGATAAATTATTAAAAACGTAAATTAAATGCTTTAAGATTTTCTCTTTTGAAATTAGTTCCTTATTCACATGGTATATTACGGTATCAAACAAATGATTAAACCCCGCGAAAGCAGGGGAATATCCGGGGTGAGAGTTTAAACTTTTTAAAAAATATGCACACGCACACTAAAAAACAATCGTAGAGCAACACTATGTTAGTGCTAAATCCGAAAAGTCCACTAATCAACTTCAAGTAAGAAAGTATAATGCATACTCCAAGCAATGAGATACACGTCATCGTGACAGGATTCAATATTTCGACATAAATTATGTCATCATCAGGAATTATACTTTCTTACTTGATGTTCTTCGTATAAAGATGCAAAATCATAAAACACATGTCAAAATTATCCTGCTGCAGTTACAGAAGTAATTCAGTTACAACTTTATTACTGCAGTAATTCAGTTTACTGAAAACAACATGTCAAGTTGAGACATTGCGTGTCAATGTAGTCACCAATAAACATGACACAGGATTACTGCAGTAACTGCAGTAGTCTTAACAGCAACTGATTGCTGCAGTGACTGCAGTAGAATAATTTTGACATGGTCCCTGCAAAAAGCAACCTGAATTAGAACGAAACTATTATTTTAAACCACAGACAGACCGGCTACCAATGTGATAATCGCCAACAGATATTACTTAAAATGAAAACAATATTTTAAAAACTTATTTTTCAAAATCAAATCAAGTGTCGCAATATTCACTTAAAATGGTAATTGTTTTTATTGATTATGACGTCACTTCATTAATAAAAACCTTAAAATTGTTTATGTTTAAAACATTTAAGGTTTTAGTGATTATGACGTCATTTTTATATGTTTCATACAAATAAATTTGTCATAACATAAAAAGTTTAATCGTAATCTCGTCATTCTTGTATGAAAACTTATAACATTTCTTTTTATTTCTGTCCTAATGAACAATTTATTATTATCTATTCATCGTTCATCGTTATCGTCATATAAATAGGCCTATACTTGAGCGAATCACTGAACTGAAAACGTTGATTTCAATTTTTAAATTTATTATAGGTCTATAGATAGAAAAGATAACTTGATGAAATAAAAGAAAACCGAGGTAGATACCATACCGAGATTCTCGCTACCAAGTTAACTCGGTATTTGAAGTGCTCTATTATTATTTTGATATTAAATAAACACTCGAAATTTAGAAGCAAATATTGAAGCGATACCACGCGTTGTATCATGTTTCTGTCCTGTATCAGCATTACAAATTTTACAATGGTTTGTGTTTGCAGTTTGCTTCAATTTTGTTTATCTAAGTACAGTATATCTATTGTATTACATTGTACTATAAGCCTAGAAAGTTTATAATCTATGTATAAGTCGAGTCCGTGATTTATGAGCTCTGGTTTCTAGGTAACTATGTTATGGAAGTTTCAAAAATTTGATCCTGACGATATAGGTCTGAATCACGAAAAAGAATACAAATCTTTAGTCTAAATTATATCTGAAATAAATATCTGTGTTGCACTGCACGGAAAGTGTGTTTTATCGGTATCTTCCATTCATTCTTTTACTAATTTGGTAACTCTATGCATTTTTTACAAATTTTCTGGATAACTTATGATAGTTTATGTATTTCTTGCAATTTTCGAGATAAATTTTCTGTATTTAAAAAAAATCTATAAATAGGTCTAGAAAATCTAACAAAAACGAAAACCGACCGACGGTGAAGTCGTTGACTACGAGCGGCCGTTAGAGTCAAATCAGTGGTCAACAAACATTTCTGAGACACGTATAGGCCTACTGACACAAGGTGTCATCGTACAATACTGACATCCTGAACTAACATCATTTAATTGGTCCTAACTTATCGCACCAGTCTCCTAGTATGAGGTCTTCTAAGTAGCATTGATTTGAATGATCGAGCTTTAATGAAATTCTGACTTCCTAAAAAATAAATCTGGTGAAAGTGAGGGGATGGAAGAAGCCTCAAGGGAACACTGTATGCTCCAACAAACTTACGACGATTTCAAGAATTATCCATGAGATATGATATAACAAACAAAATAAAACATCAATAAAATTTTGTAAGAGCGCTATTTTCCCTTTCCATCGCGAGATGAAATGATATGCACGTTTGGAGTCACCACTAGGTGGCATGCACGTAGTACAATGACGTATTTGAAAATGTTGTATATACTAGGCCTATATAGTTAAATCTCGTAAGCGGACACCTCCCATATTAAATGAAAATGAATGAATAGATAAAATGAAAATTAAATGAAAAAAAAAAAAATTTATATAATTGTCTATGCATGGATTTCTGCTAATGCGTGAAGAAACCTTGGGTATGCGTGAGACGTTCAAAATTGGCCCTATACATGAGAATCACGCATTACGCGTGGTAGTTGGTATGTGTACATTAACAGTCACTCATTTAAAACAGGCGCGGATCCAAGGGGGGGGGGGGCG
>JAOTQE010112498.1:0-13123 GCA_025631205.1 Nesometra sesokonis
AGGAAAAAAATCCTAAAAATTCCAAAATAGGGCTGAATATACTTTTTATGATTAACTAAAACATATAATGAAAAGTATTTTTTGGGTGAACCTGCCCTTTAAACAATACACCGACAGTGTTGGTTTGTGTAAGTACCAGTTAATTTACTCTTTTCACGGGTACTTAATTTTGTATTTAACACTACTCAGTAGATCTTTCATCTCTAAAATCAAGATTGTTACATTGAACGTCAAAATCGACCAACGTTTGTATTGTTCTAGTTGGTTGTAATAATTCAACAATCTGTATATGATTCCCGATATATTGCCGAACACGTGCTCCTATCCCTTGACGTATTTTACACTCTAAAGTTGCGAAAAGTGCTCCATAAATAGCTCCAATGTATTGATCATGTCGGCAGGTCTAAGGAGTATCATAATAAGAAGGTTACACAGAGGCTAATACAATGAATTATTAAACAAACTACAAGAAGCTTTTCTTGACATTTGACATTTTTGCTAAACTGTGTTTTTTAATGTTTGTGAAAAAATGCAGTTTTAATGTCAAATTATACATTATATTATTACACAGGACTATGCTATTCATCTTTAAAACATCATTGTCATAGTTCTAAGCAATAATAAATGGTATCTAAACCCCATTCTTGCCACCTGTTATACATAATTATTAATATTTACTCATGTTTGTTAAATTTTGAGGAACCCTGTATTTGCTGGTGAAAATGAGTTTTATCTTTTCCTATATCATATCTATTCCTACAATATACATATTTTTACTGTATGTTTTGTCTTGTACACTACTGTGTTTTAACATATAGACCTAACTATAGACCAAAATTTATTATTTCGTATCCAAGTAGAATATGGTAATTTGTCCAGTATTGAAAACAGCTAATATCGTGTTTCATATTGTTAATATAGATCCGTAGATTAATGCACAATGATATTAAATGTAAAAGAAAGAACAATAGGCACGTATGGTTAGCAACGAGATAAAGGCTTGCATGGCAAATTACAAACTCTACTAATTACAAACTCTAACTATTCATAATATTGTTTAAGAATATGAAACAAAAGATTGTTACCTTATAGTTTTGTCTTAAAACCAGCAAACGGCACCGATTAATGCATGCAGTCATATAAATCCACGACCACGTTATTAAAACGAGTCGGCTACTCGTACTACTCTCGATATCTCGTTGCATATGCAGAGAAACTGCAATTATTAACCACAAGTCTGACAATGCTATTATTACTTCTAATGTTGCAATCTTCGTATATAACTGTGTTCACCTTGTGTTAGATGTATTGTTGTTGTCCTTTTCTTCTTTGTAAAAAACAATAGTGCATAAGTGTTGTTTAACCGTGGAGTTATAGTTGCTCTGCGATATATCCACCTGCCAACGTAATGGGTTAACCCATGGAAGTACACTATAAAGAATGATAAATGAATCTCTAAAAACTGGTCTTGTTTATGATAATGCAGAATGGTATTATTCCTTGGAGGTAGCTGACGAGCGACAGTCAAGCCCCTCGAGTTAATATCTTGTTTCCTTCGAATGCAAACTCTTCCGCCATCAGTTCAATTTCACACTTCGTTTGCCGGTCGTGACGGTTCTATATCCAAGTAGTGCATAATTAGAAAAAAAGAAGTGATTGGCTATGTATTTGACTCTTTAAACAATAATGAGTCGCACTGGAGTATTTCAATATGATATATAGCCACATAAATTAACTCGATTACCCATCCAAACGCGATTCCAATTATTATTCGTTTTGATATAAGCTGTAACGCAGCTAATGGTTACTGATGAACGGTTGTGATGTGACGTCACGATGACAATTAATCAGAAATGGAAAATAGATCTAGCAACGGCTACCGCATCATTATTATTATTATTATTACTCTGCCTTTTTGTTGTTCAGATATGAGTCGTGTACTTGTAAGGCGGGCATTGATCGTAGTCGGTCCTTTTCTGTCGCCCTGGCTTTGATTAACTATACTGAAACACAAACCACTTTGCCGTTCGCTATTCAGCCATACAGTTCGATGCATAATGAATCGCGTACGCGTTGCTGAGCATAAAAGCGAGTCAAGTTTATCGCAAGAGGCCTACAATGTTGTTGCTAATAATTATATTTCCCAACTCACTGTCACAGTTGTTCTATTGCCAGCTGTAATTGTTCATGCAATATATTTATTATATCAAAGCTATTTAAAACAAATAAATCTAATTCATGCGTTGTCGAAGATCCTATGAAATGTGGTTGTGTTAACCAAAAGCCACATATATCTTCGAACTTTCTCTTAATGAAACATATTAACATTTGTTACTAGTGTTTTATTACACATATCTTACAGTCTGTCAGGAAAGTGAAGTCTCTGAGATAAAAACGGTAACAACTATTGTATAATAAATTTGTTTGTGTTTCATCAACACATGGTTGTACATGAAGCATGGTGCCACCACTAACTACGACTAATACTATTATATCAGTTAAACAATCTCACCGTTTTAATAGTTAAAAACTGATTTGATGGTGTGTCGCTTTAATTTCCAATTAACAAGGAGACAATTTTCAAGTAAATCTTAATGCCGTTTAAATGATAATTTCAATCTGGTAAATGGTCATTGGCTTTACTGTTAAACCTACCCTCTCGTGACCTATCGGTAATAAGCTACTGAATACTGTTGTTTCAGTGATTTCTATTTCATAGAAAATGTGTAGCCTTTGAAAATTAAAGACCATATTACACTCATTTTAAAACGGTTTTTATTAGTTTTAAAATGTCCATCACATTGCTGTCATTCAGTTACATTTTTTTCTGTTGAAGTATATAAAATAGTTGTTTTAATTAACAAAAAAAAAAAACAATGACATTAAATACTTGAAAATACCGATAGGTAAAATTATCCGGTGTCTTGTGACGTCAGATGTAACCGTTACTATGTACACTGTTCAGATACGATACGCGCGTGTTCTCATCGGCTTTTTCCGTGATAAGGATTGCACGCGTAAGTTGTAATGGTGTTGTATGACGTTATACGTCACCAGCAGCTTGACCTTGCGCATTTTTACATTTCAACCAGTATTGGAAATGGCAGTAACAATTTTGTTTAAAATTATTATCAAAACTAATTTATTTCTACTAAAGCATCATTTATATTACATATTATATTACTCATAACCTGCTTACAGACTGTCTTAAAATTCAACTACCGTGTCATATGGTCTTTAAGTCATGTAATTAAAGGTCTCTGTGCGACCATCTCCTGTTAGTCACCACCTACTGTAATTTCCCACCTCGCGTAAACGCCAACCTCCCGTAAGTGTCCACCTCCATTAAGTGATCAACTACCGTCATCGCCCACCTCCCGTCAGAGCCCACCTCCTGCAAGCGACTTTCTGTTAGTGATCTCCTGATGTAAGCGCACACAATTTGTAAACGACCACTCCCCTAAGCGACCACCACCCGTAAGTGACCACTTCACGAGGGCAACCACATCTAATAAACAACCACCTCTTATAAGCGACCATCTTTTGCAAGCCACCACGTCCGGTAAGCGACCACCTCCCGCAAACGAAAACCTCATATATGCGACCATCTCCAATAAGCGACCCCTTTCCCAAGGGACTACCACTTGTAAGCAAATACCTCCCGTTAGTATCCCCCTTGTAAGCGACCACCTCTCATAAGCGCTCACCTCGCGTAAACGACCATCTTTCACAGGCGACCACCTGATGTAAGCGACCTCCTTCCGTAAGCCACCACCTCCTGTAGGCCACCACCAGCTGAAGCCCGCATCCCATGATCGACCACTTCCATAATTTCTGATTTACTATACTTTATTACAAAATCAACGTTAGAAAATGATTGTGATAAAGTAGGTAAGTTGATAGTAACTTACAAATACCATTTAGGTCTATCTGGTGAATAATTAATGTAATATTTTTAATATCCAAATTTTGTTTTCTTCTAATTATTTATGAAGTAACTAACCATGTTAATCAACTTGAATTAGGGATTATATTACAGTGGCGGATCTTATGTTTTAAGGGGGTTGCGGCCCCCTCCCCCTCTTCAGATTTTTAGAAGAAACTATTATTATTATTAGACCTACAAGCGTCATAACACAAAAAAAAAGCCGCAATTACGCGCAAAATGAGAAAAGGAAGGTTTTTACTTTGCTAGTCAAACTTACAACCGGGAACACGCCCACCCCATCGAAATATCCGCTCTTGGGTTAGTAGTAAATCCCCCCCCCCCACCATTATTTTTAGATTCGCCAAAATAATAACTATAACATAGTTTTTTGTTAATTGTATGTAGAATGTTTTTACTATAAGCAGATGGGATTAGATCATTCAACTAAATCAAATCTGTACAGATAATAATTAAACTCGTTTCATTGTAGCATTGTATAGATAGGATAATGAGTGAACTGGAGTGTTTTGTTTACTCTATCGATATTTGAATGTGAACTGAACCACGTGCCTTTGGATATCTATCTCCTGGATTAATTACATAATATCATCACTGTGTCCGTTAGCTTTTCCGATTTCACTTATTTATCACATTTTCGGCATTCAATGTATTACTGAGTTTTAGTTGGTATCGAACTATGCGTACGTGTTTGTTTTCTTAATAGTACATAATGCATTTCGTATGAGGCGGTTATTACAAGGACTTCAGTGGTGTTGCTAATAATCAGTTATTAAGCACAACGTACGAAGGCCATTTTGCAAAAAAAAAATAGAAAAAAAAATAAGTATGCAATTTTTATTTAAAGACACAGCATACGGTAGTCCTTTTGCGACTACAGTAAATATTCAATAATTAGATGGCATTGCGTCCATTGGCATTGGTAATTGTCATAATTAAGTCAAATACATGTTTTAGTATTTCTCAAGCCCAACCGACCCCATATTTTCCCAGGAGGGCAGCACTGTTTTTTTAAACTTTCATATACCGATGTTTATTCTAAAATCATTTCCAGAAAATTTTACGAATATATAAAGTTATCCGGATTCGAACATTTTAAGAAATGCACAAAATTATCCCAAAAATAGCCAAAATGAATAAAGATAATCAAATCGCAAAAATGTACAGAAGTAGGAGAGGTCTACTAAAGTAATCTCAACCGACCGAACCACATATTCAAAAGAAATTGTTACACAGGCGTTTTTTAGATATCTTCAACAGGCCCAGATTTTCAAATGATTGGTTTAGGCGCCTTTCAGTGATATAGATTGGGTTACCGTACTTTATATAGTAGGCCTATGATTATACGCAGGTTGATGGAGACAACATTTTTCTCTAGCTCGGTTTCCCTTTCCAAAAATACAATAAGTATCACTTATTTCAAAATAATGAGGCAACTAAAGCAACACCTGTTAGTGTTTCCTGATGTTGATGCATTGCCCAGTTCAATGTCTCTCCCAGCGACTTAATGTTACATATTTACTGCCATAAAATAAAAACCCGTTATATTGAGTTATTAAGAGCGCCTCCTATACACTCGCCAAGATTAGCCATTCATCAACTTTGAACCAGAAAAACAAAAGATAATTTGCGATTTATACATTAAAGACTACCAGAATACATAATGATTTTTCTGATTAATCTTGGTAATTGATTGTTTAATTTAATTCATTAATGTGCATTGTAACAACGGTAATTACCTAAACGGTGAACTTATATGATATTGAGAATCATGTAGAAAGTCATTTTGTGCATATGATTAGAATACTCGCTCACGCCAGTTGCTTGGGCACTAGCCTGTCTCACAGGCCTTATGGTCGGAATTATTCACTTTTATTGCTTGATTCCTTTTAAGGCGCTATTTACGTCCCATGTTTACTTATTTCAGTTTAGCCAGTTTAGTTTAGCGGCTTCTGGTAAAAAAACTGTCTTATTGTGGTCGTCGTTGGCGGCGCTACATATATTACAAAAAACGACCATACAGAAGCGATTTGGGACAAGTTTACTTGTGTACGATTGGTTAGCACAATTATTTTGCATTTAGATATGGTGATTGGTGCAGAGAATATTAAAAAGTAAAATTAATATGTTTTGTGGTTTTTATATTCAATATAAACCTTTTTTATAAAATAGATTATCTGATAATGGTAAAGGTTTCTTCCAAATATAAGCATGTTAAGACCTCAGATATTGTTAAATTTGTTACAAGACACAAGATTTTAAATTTATTTGCGTCTGGGATTGATTGATTACATATGTAACTAAAATACAGTGCTGATTGCAAAAAATTGGAGCTATTCCCCACATATTTAGTTCCCATGTGGAGAGAGATTTGTTTACATGTTTACAAAATGCTCAATGTTAGGCCTAATTAGTGTAACATTGAATAGGCAACATAATAGCAATATAATCACAATGCTATAGTGATAATTAGTAAATACTGCACCGTTTTGTCCATTCAAAAGTATAATGGCGAACTTTAATATAAAAGCACATTTGTGGGTAACGCATCTTATAAGAAAATGTTTTGTATTAATACAATACATAATGGAGCCAATAGTTATTATCAAAATAGATCATAAATCATTACATAATCAATCAAGTATTTAAATAAACAAAATTGGCCCAATCCGTTTTTTCTACTTTTGAATGTATTTCAGTTTGATATGTAGAAACTGTTTGCCAACTTTGATGTGTATTGAGTATTCGGTACATTTGACGATAGAGTTATTTATTGTAATTTGAAAAATGTGAGGTCTCACCACAAATTGAGTTGTATCATAGGTGGGATCAAATTGAGATAAACACCAAAATGTGAGATCTAAAGTGACTCAGAGCTGTGAGATCTCACCACAAAATGAGTCGTATCATAGTTGGGATCACATTGAGTTAATCACCAAAATGTGAGATCTAAAGTGACTCAGATCTGTTAGGTCTCACCACAAAATGAGTCGCATCGTCGGTGGGATCAAATTGGGATGAACACCAAAATGTCAGATCTAAAGTGACTCATAGCTGTGAGGTCTCATCACAAAATGAGTCGCATCGTAGGTGGGGATCAAATTGAGGTAATCACCAAAATGTGAGATCTAAGTGACTCATAATGCATGTAGATTTTGAAAATAAAATAACTTACCGTAGCTTATTTTGAAGAAATATTATTAAACAAAAACTATGATACTAGAAATTAGGGTATTTTTAACGTATTTACCCCAATATGGCAACGCTATAGCAAAATACATCAAAACGTTTGAAGACTCTGTAATTAGATCATCCCTCACTGTAAAAGCCTTATTAAACAATTTTTAAATACACTAATTTCTATTTTCAAATTCTTAACTTTGATGTTATTCTGATATGAGTAAGTTAATTTCAAAAGTAATATTGATGAGATTTTGATCATTTTAATGTGACTATACATCTGTTTTATTATAGCGTCTACATCTTTACATTTACTCACCGTTATAGATGTTCCCTTCGCCCTGGATGTGAAAGGGTGAGGGTGTGTTTAGCTCCGAGCCAGCCATTACAATAGGCATTCTGGAAAACAAAACAAATGTGAAATAATAACTAAAACATATATTAATCTGTAGTTGACAATAATTCCACAAAGCTCTGTATATTGAATATTCAACACTCTTTCTGGCTTAAAACCATCTCTGTTATGGTTATGGTAATGTAAATACAGTTTTTTTCTTCTGGCAAAGTTGTAATTCAAAAATGAAATTAATTAAATTTGTTCAGAACAAACCTATTGGGCAAAGAAAGTATAAGAAATAAAAATACGTCTAACGATGAAAACCTCTAAGGACAAAGGAAATAAATCGTTCATGTAGTACTATCTCGGGAGTTAAATTTCGCAGTTTTAAATCATCTAAATCTAATTTATCTACTTTGCATGTTTTGCCAAGAAGTTCAATACGCACATAAGAAAAGAAAATTCCGATGCTTAAGACGAGAGTTACGGTTTAATATTATTTTTTTTTATCTAGCGACCGTAAGTGTTAAAGTAACTGCCATAAATCCAATACAAATGTAACCAAACTCAAATACAATTACACTATACGTTATTTATAAAGACTCAATTAAATTTAAATCGTGTATTTATTTTATTGGATAATGTAATACATACACGTTACATTGTTATTAATTCCACACGATTTTCATAAAAAGTAACATAGTTAATTTGAACAGCGCCCTCGTTCGTGGCATAAACGACCCTAGCAATGTCTACTTAATCAGTTATAAGTCCATGTTTAAAGCAGGGAACAGTTAAAGGTATTAGGCTTATTTTATAGATAATCACACTATTTAACACGACGGATCATTGTAATTAAAAAAAACGCTATTTTTATTTCCCTAGATTTTCGAAAATTGTTGAAATTTAGCGGGATGGCGAGAAAAAGCTGGAGTAAAAAAACGTCATTTAATGTTTCAGCCAAACATTAAGAAAAAATAAATAAACTTAATTTACACGCCCTCGGAGTGGAATGTATTTTTAAACTAGAAGGTTCATAAATTAAAATGGTAAGTTAAACACAATAATTATCTTTAAGTTTATTTTGTTCTATAGGTTACTTTAGCTCAGATGATGAGCTCTGCATGCATTCGGCTAATTTTTTTTTGTCAGTGTGTTTCTTTACCCCTTCTGAGGTAGTAAAAATAAAATTACCATATAAATATGAAGATGAGGTTCCAGAGGACCATCCTTTTGGAGGAATTTAGATCATCCCCCGCCCTCTATCCAAGGAAAAGAAGTATAAGTTCAGTTACCCCATCGTAACAACTATTAAAAAAATACATAATGTTACATTTATCTTGTTTGTTCAAATCAGACCAGTTTTAGACCACCCCACCCCCCCCCCAAACCCCTTGAAAAAATCCGGGATATACCACTGAGTCACGTGTGTGGTGATAATTATTTGTGCAGAAAATGTTTACTTCTATAAACGAAGCATCGTGGTTAGTATTCCAAATGAAATTATGCAATTTCATAGTTCAAATAGAGATTATAACAGGATCTCATTATCCATAGTTCAGTTGAAATTAATTAGTACATGAATTCAAAACCTCTGGGATCTGACCTGATGTTAGGTTGAAATGGGGAAAGCCTCAAGAGTACCTCGTTGTGTATTTCCAGTATATTTATAGACAGAATTAAATAGAATTAGGATTTAGTTTTAAATTTGATTGCCAGCTCTAGTTAATTCTAAGACAACACTTATTAATATATAAATAGTACGTTATCAATGCATTTGAAATCGTCCGGGCTTTAAGTACATAGCGCCACCTATTATTGATGTCGTAGGGGGCTTTTCAATTTAAATGAGTTTTCAGGTACCGAGTTTTCAACCTCCGTGTACAGTTTTCGCATGTGTTACTATACTATTAAAAAGGCATATACTATCCTAATGTCACTATAAAATTTACTTTCAATGTTAAATGCAGATTTGTTTTGTAATTGTTATTAAAGTTTCTAAAGGTCTTCCGATATCTAATTGACTGGCCTGTAATCGTATTTTTCAATTAAATAATAGGGGCGCGTCAATTTTATTATCGTCCTCAATCTCTAATATACCGTCCTTTTGTTGTTAACGAAGTCATAAGGACAAATATAATTTTCACCATGTTGAGCAATAAAGAAATATATATCTTCATCTGTAAACAAATAATATATATTTCTTTTGTCCAAAGTTTTGTTGTAAATCGTACAGCTTTTCATTTTATAGTGCGCCCCCTGTAATCGAATCATATATTGAACTGAAGGGGGCGTTTTAAAATTAACAATGTACCGTATTTGAGGTTCTTTAATTCTGATTCAACAAAATGATATCACATTATAATCAAATTTATTTTTCATTTTATACTGAAATCTCTACTAGCATAGCACCCTGTATGATTTTACAAATCTTCAGCTGAATGCTCGTCCCCTCAACAAGACGGCCAGCAACATTTAGCTAACGTCACTAGCTAACACCCACTCTTCGTGTCTTCCATTTCCGTCTTGTTTTTAAGATAGGGGCTGTCCATAAATCACGTAACGCTATTTTTGACCACTTGAAAGACCCACCCATTCCTTGTAACGAAGTGTAACTCTGTAAGTAAGACCCCTCATAATTACGTAATATCTATATCAATACCCACACCCCTCGCAAAAAAACGTCCACTGAGCTTATAATATAAGGGTCTACCACCAGTTGGCCCTATTATCCATTTAAACTAAATGAAGCAACCAAAGTAATGTGCAATAATATAATACAATCTTTATTTTAATCTAATATAATATACCAGGTGTCAATATCGGTAACCCTATAACTTGGAATAGTTTGCCTCTTTGTATCCTCAAATTGAATCTAATTTACAAAATTGACTGAATACACTGAATTATATATAGTAATATCAAGATCTGTAACTTTGGAAAAAAATGCACAACTCAAATATATTCGTATGCCATAGCCCTGTATCTGACTTCAGTGAAAGGAATCCTGCCCTTCACCATCAAGGTTGTACATAGACACTTTTTGCTACTTGTTCTCGTGCTCTCAGATCTTTTCAACATAATGTACTATTCTTTTAATTCCATCATGGCGTTTGAAGACCTGTGTTGAAAAGTTTTTCCTGATCCATGAAGATTTGGAATGTTCTTCCTTTTACTGTCCGTGAATCTCCTTTTCTGTCTATTTTTCAAATAGAGGCTCAAAAGCCCATTTATTCCTGTCGTTCTAATTGTTACCTATTTTTATATTTTTCTTTTCTTTTTCTGTTTTCTCTATTTCAGAAGACACTTGTGGAAGCGGATAGTGGCTTTGTTTCATACGCTCTATAAATGGCCAACAATACCATTACCAAAATAAGAGAAATGTTATAACAAATTTTAAAACAAACATAGAGACTCTACCATAGATCTTATGTAAAGATAGCGCACTGGCCGATTTTTGCATGGAATATCTGTAATGATGGTGTACGCCACCTACGTTCAATTCCACTCCTTATTTTGTAGGGGGCGCTATAACATGTGTGTTTTATCCTCATGTTTATAATAGTTATTTGTTTAAAATAATTATTATTTGGATTTATTTTCCAAAGGGGTGATACTGAATTTTATATAGATATTAATATTATATCATTTGTATTATAAATAAACGCGTCTGTGTTATCAAATCAAATCGTTTTATTCGCAATATTGTCTACCTGCGCGTTCGTTACTTCTTATTTTGTAGCGGGCGCAATTCTATGGTATTGCGCACTGGAATAGGCCAGCAAGCTATCTTTACATTGTAATGTCTTTGGTTATAGTATTTCGATAAGCTCCGATTCAATGGCTTCTCTAAATTGTATAGAAAGCACTAGTCTATGAAGGTACATTAATTTATTAATCTAACGGATCCGATGGAGCGTCTCATGCTTTAATTTTTTTAAACTTGAACTCGTTATTGTCTTTTAAAACTTACTTAGTTCTGCTGTCCACTTAAGTTAGATCAGTCGTATAGCGCCCTCACTATTGAATTTGATTGAAATTTGTTTGTGTTTTGTATTTTATTTTAGGACTTATGTTAATGGTTAGCTCAATCGGTATAGCGTCATAATTGTAACCTGGGTTGAAATTCAAACAATTTTTTTTTCTTTTTCAAAGACTATAAAAATGTTTTAAAAATATTGTTTGAAAGTAATATAGTGCCATCACTTTTCCATCGATTGTCAAAATTATTACTTACTTTCTTACTTAACCAGATGGGCATTTATAAAGCTCCTAGACGGAGCTAAAATGTAATTTTTATTACAATCATATATTTCAAATCAAAATTGAAACAGTTAGGTCATATATGTGAGGTCTCACTATTATCATCATAGGTAAGATCAAATTGAGATATTCACCAAAATAGGTCTGAAGTCAAATTTGTTAGAAATTTAGTTTCAATCAATTATGAGTATTATGGTACTCGTATTTCATTACAATATACATACATTGTAAATTATTTTTCGTGTAGGAAAGTGTTCTTATGAAATTTTTCTGAGATTTATAGTCTTTTAGTTGATTATTTTCGATTTCTTTATTGGAGATTTTCTCAAAACCGTGTTTCCATACATGAACTCTTCAAATATCATATCTTCGAATTTACTTGTCCAATGAATCTAATTTAAAGTGTAGATTATAGCTTATATTAGTCTCTATTAGAGATATAATGTTATAAACAATCTAAGTTAGGTCATGTATTGAATCCATGTTAATATTTCTTCGTTGTATAGTTTGAAAAATAACGGCAAACAGAAATATACACTATTTCATGTACAACATGTAGACCCTGCTACAGTAATAATAGTAGTAAGTGTGGCCTATTAATATAATAGTAGACCTGCCAAGCTTTAAAAAGTGCTCAAAAAAATATGTGGCAAAAAATTTTTTGTTAATAGCTGGCAACCACGTGGAATGCATTTTATAGAGGTTGACACACATGCTACGGGTGGATGCCATTGTTGATTTTGCGATTTAGGGTAAAAGTTTCCCCAAAAAATGACATTTTTTAGGCTTTTTTGCCTAAAGATTGAATTTTTAAGCTAGTATCGCACAAACACATTCGATTTCACCGATTTTGGTATCATTTTACAGCTAATGGAATAATCTATCAAAATATACCAAATTTGAAAAGATCAGTTAATTTTTTAATAGAAATTTTAGGTGAAAAATGTATTTTTTAGCATTTTTTTAAAGAAAAATGTTATAACAATATTTTTTTATAACATGTTTAAAATATTACGCTAATGCGGTAAATGTTTGAAACTTCTTCAAAAACTGCCCACATACAAGATAAGTTAGATAAAAAAAAATAATTTAATGTTATTTAATATTTTCTGAGTTACAGTAGGTCAAAGGTCATTAATAAAAAATTCAAAATATATGAAATAAATCCTATCTTTGTAACTACTGTGGCTAGAGAATTAATTATGGTATCAAATTACTCAGAATATTAAAGGAATATTGACTGCTAGAAAACTGCTATAACCCGAGGCGCTTGCGCCGAGGGTTATAGCAGTTTGCATAGCACCGTGGGCCTATAATTTTAACTATAACCCAATCTTAAAGCAGTCAATATTCCTTTTATATACCGAACAAAGTCGACTGACCATCAGGCTAGCCTC
>JAOTQE010112509.1:0-13123 GCA_025631205.1 Nesometra sesokonis
CACAAGCAAAGTACAAAGTTTTTGTATATTTTTAGCTTAAAATAAATTTGGTTGTCCACACACAATACAACACTGCATTTCAAAGTCGCACTGTGAGTAGGAAGAAAGGATGGCTTGAGTCTGCCTTTCACCGGTGAAGATCTATCCCAGGCCTAGTTTTGAAGCTAGGCTCCGTAGACCTAGGCCTCGCTATGCAGAGTCACTAAAAACTGATTATATTTCTATTTTAGTAACAAAATGTAACAGAAACTTTAATATTTTGATATTCAATCACGGAAAAATATGTTTTATTTATGGTTTTATTTCTCATTTAGTTGAAAAACTTTTTTTAAAAGAAGTAAAAAAAAAAAAAAAGCGACTGTGATTTTGCGATTTTTAGGGTCGGTCGGTAAAGGGCAATACAACAATTTTTTTTTTTGGCCTTATAGTGATTTAGTTCACTTTTGTGTCCCTGCCCATCAGATCAGTAGTTCTGTTTCAATGTATTGGTTGTTATGTTGTGTTTTTCGCAATAAAAGAATAAGAATAAGAACTCAATTTTCCTAATGCTTGGTGGTTTTGTCGTGACATGCCTCATTATTTTAACATTTTATCTTTACTGATCGTTTTTTTATGTGCGGTTGTAATCCTGATCTTTTATGAATTGCCATTTGGGATAAAGACAAATTGAATTGACTTAAATTTCCTTTCGAAATATACTAGTTTTTTTTTGTAAATGAGAATTTTATTTTTGTATTTATTTACTTTTGATTTTCTAATTTGGATGATTTCGTAAAAACAACACAGCATAAAATCTTACATTTATTTGAATAATTGACTTATCTTCAAATGCAGACATATTTTGACATTTTTTAATCTAAAAACATCTACTGTGCATGTTGAAAAATAAATCTTATCCCACAATAATACAATTAGATGTCCCAAGGTTCAAACAAAATTAAAAACAGAAAAATGGCAACACCCAATTAACATTCGATATATTTTCAAGTAACATAAAATAATTGTTTTTTATGCTGGAAAAAAATTAATTTAGATATCAAATCTTATATAGTAGTTGCGATTGACTAAAATTGTCAAAATAGTTATTTCAGTAAACGGTAAAGGTGTCTCGACAAAAATTCATCCACTAATCCTCATTGTTGTGTGTATAAAATTAAATGATAGTTTTACAAAGAGAAGGAAATATGTTTTTATGAAAATCTTTCTGCTTATTTTTAGTTTACTTGTTTAAATATCGTACACAATACACTGCACATAAATTTCAAAGTAAAAATTTATTTTTAATAAATTTAAAATAAGTCCTCATGACCGTAACATGAGATCAAATCGGCATCATGCGTAAGACTGTCATCAATTAATACCGATGGTAATTTTTCTAAGAAAATTGACATGTGAGGGAGGTTATTTTAGATTAAATAATTAGATTAAAATACGAAGGACCATCACGCGCTGATTATGTTTAACTTGATCCCACTAATGTCCATCATCAGAGATGTAACTAGAAAAATCCAAGAGTTCATGGAAAAAATGTAAGGGTGGGCAGTAAAATGATTAAAAACAATTAATTTTACTGTTTTCATATGCTTAGGGTGGGTGCCAAGTTGGAATTAGGCTGGGTAGAAGGCCTTAAAACGAACTTTCGGGTTGATGGAACATTTTTAGATTGGGTGGTGCCACCCACCTCCGCCCTACATAATTACATTCCTACATAATGTTAAAATATGTACAGTATCATAGTAATGGACATTGAATAGACCAAGATGGTTGTTGACAATTTTAAAGGGGCAACTAAACAGTTTTATAACCATGTCAAAACATGCAATAGTGTTCTGTCTGTCTTTGGATTTTTTCACAAATGTTTTCAACTTTACTCCTATATGTTTTAATCCTATGTTTTTATCTTATATGTTTTAATCAGATGTTTTAAACCAGATGTTTTAATCCTTTATGTTTTAATCCCATATGTTTTAAGATTTTAATTCTGTATTGGATGTTTTAATCATATGTTTTAATCCTGTGTGTTTTAACCCTCTGCTTTAATCCTGTGTGTTTTTATCCTGTATGTTTTAATCTTGTATGTTTTCACCTTTTAATCCTATGTTTTAACTCCTTTGTTTTAACTTGCAGGCTTCGACTCCTTTTGCAACTCTATTTGTGACTATGCAACACAACATAACTGTAAACACAACAGAAGAAGACAAAGGTAATTTGGCATGTCTAATGTACTCACTGAAATATTTCACGTTTTCGGGTGTAAGCTCACCCAAACAATAAAGGTCTTTTTAAAATTGGACACTTGCTTTTTATACCCAGTTATAAACCCATCCCATATATTCGCTGAATATTTGCCAGGATCATTATAGTAGAAATAAATTAAAAACTTTGGTACAAGATAATAATCAATGTTGTCTCTGTTTATGTTCAAATTGAGTACATTAAGGTGGCTTAACAGCCATCCATGAAATTTAGGATCCACCATCATAGGGGTTGAGTTGATCATGGTCAACTGTCACACATAATGAGTAAAATCTTATGAATCATGGAAGATATTCCAAGCATTATGGCCAACTGTCAAGCATCATGGGAAAAGTTCCAAACACCATGCAGGGTTCGAAATAACACTGGTCTGCCAGCCAATGGCTAGTAAAATACCTGGCGGACCAGTTAATTTTCACAATAACTGGTCTGCTTGACCAGTGAAAGATGTTTCAAGCATTATGACTTGACAAATCGGTACTTACAAGTATCATTTTGAATAAGAATTTGAATATTGAATTCCTATTTTCAGGAATAACAAAAAATATTGTACTCGCTGTGGCAAAATATTAAACTCATTTTCGACTCGTTCAATATTTCGCCACAGCTCGAACAGTATTTTTTCGGTATTTTCCTCAAATTCATTTAATATATATAATTGTCCAACCTATGATATTTAACATCAATTTATTCAATTTTAGAACCCACGCAATCAACACTTTACACATATGGCAACAAGGACTTCTGTTCAATTTTCTTCTATTTCCTCATCACCATTGTCTTGCATGCTGTAGTGCAGGAATATCTACTTGATGTAAGTACAAGGCCTGTAGTTACAACTACATTTATTTTGTTTGACCATTTAGCTACAATCATCCAATTCTTTAGCAAATTGAATCTATAGTTAGCCACAATTGACTGAAATTTATTTTTTTTTACCAACTGCAGGGGGATCCAGGATCCGACGAAAGGGAGGGGGGCGCGTTTTGTTTTGACAAAAAAGCAAAAAGAAAAAAAATGGTTATTTGCTGATTGTTCATGTTCTGGTACCCTATTTGCCTCAAATTTATGCCCATTTATACTATTGGGGTTAATTGTACAAACGGCGCTCCCAATATGGGGGGGGGGGGACAACTACGTTTTGCCGATAATAGAGGCCTTGCGCCGGCTGCGAGCACTTCCCACCCAAATTCGTGCCTGAGCTGTAGATGATGTGATCTATAGGTTGTGATTTTAAGTTTTAGACAAAATGACTAAAGTGGTTTTTTTTAGCCAATTCAAATTGGCTAAAAAAACCTAGAGTGGAATTTACCTCAATTTGTTTAGCTGGTGGAAATCACTATGCTGTGCGCTGATTCATGGAGACTCATTTGCCCATGGTTCTATCGAACACCATGCCACCCTCGTGTTTCCGCTGGAAGGTTGGTTTACAAGTTACTAGTGCACGGTCTTTTAGATGAGACATACATGGCTCATGTGTTCATGTTAAAGAAGGCAGTGCACTCTTCGAAAAAGTGGAAACATTTCGGAGATGTCACCAGCTTTTTTGAATGCCGGACGCAAACAGCGCCCCCATTTTCGTGAACCATGACCTACCCATACGCACACAATGACTCATGCTGTTCAAGCTTGCGATGAACAGCATGAGCAGATGAAGGGCAGTTATTTCATTACATTACAAAACGTGACCTCTATTTAGGATTTCTATTGTTTTTCAACATATCAGTCACATATTTTATTGAAATTGACAATTGTTAAGGGTAGAAATATTATTGGTGGTCGCCAGCCTAGAAATGCTTAGGAATAATAGTGGTGATCGCTAGTCTAGAAATGCTGAAACTGTTTAAAATTTGTTTTATGGAAATTTAGTTCATAAAATCATACAAATTTTGTTGCGCACAGCATAGTAAATAAAGACAATTTAGTTGTCTAATGTGATTTGAATTTTGTCATTAATTTTTTAGCTTGTGTCACAACAGGAAAAAGTGAACAGGAAAGCAGGCTCCGGGTTTATCTTTTTCTTGTGACTTTACCACCGGGCTAGTTAGTTGAAGCTTTCACCATCCCATAAAGCCGGTCACCCACTGCGTCGTACGACGGTCGCACAGCTAAATCATCGCTCCCTGTGTGTGTGGTTGGCAGACGCGATGACAGTCTTCTACTCGTCAGCTGATGGTTATTTAGTAATTTCCCTGTTGAATCACTAAAAAACTGTCGGCTGACGAGTAAAAGACTGTCATCGTTTCTGGCAACCACACACACAGGGAGAGACGGTTTAGTCGCACCACGCAGTGAGTGGCGGGCTTTACATGTTTTATTTCCCAATCATTCGCTATGATGCACAGGTACTGCCTAAGTAAATGTAACCAAACTGTCCTGTAAGTGGGCCGGCATTGGAGACTAACTTGCTCTTATTTTCAAGATCAAAAACTAAATTTCGCACCAAATCAAAGGTTTTTTAAGTCCACAATCGTGATACCTGTAAACGGGTAATAAATCTGTCCTGTAAGTGGACCATGCAATGGACAAACGGTTTTTTTAGGTATTTTTGTTCAAATTTTTATTTTAATATCATATCTAGTAGGAGTAAATGAGATCACTTAATAGACTAATCCAAACTCAATTTGAAGTATCATTTATAAACCTCCTTTATAATCATAAATATACAATGTACAATTATAATAATAAGGAAAACGATATTAAATCAGAAAGATATAAATAGATCTGAAGGTCCACTAATCAACTTCAGGTAAGAAAGTATAATGCATGTATAACAAATACTTTTTAGCTTAAATAAACTTCAACTAGAACAATTTTGTTTTCTGTCTACCAACCACTACGCTAACATTTCAAACAGAAGATTGCAAACAATGTAACTCATTTTTAAGTTTTTAGTATCTAAGCATTTTCACATGTCAAGTGACGATTAAAATCTTATTGAGGCTTTCTGTTGAATGCATAGTAGAACAATGACATTATATTGAAACTTAAAACGCCCACAGAAGATTTCTTTTATAACAAAACCAAACACAACAATCACAGATTAATGACAGATAATGAATTATATTCCTTAATGTAGTAAATTAGTAAGTGGAAGATCAGAAAAATGACTTTGTATAGTTTTGGTTCAAGACCGTGATTTGGTTTAATTTATGAAAAGACAATCAAAAGGCACCCATTGCGTTCCATAGCAGGTGGATTGCCATGCCTTTCTGATGTTTGAATCACCGTCTTGGCAAACACTTCAATATCACGCGATGTCCCACCATGATTTCATGGGCATGGGCATATAATTATCCACTTGCTTGGTTTCAGTTGCATGTGATTGGCTAATCCACTCAAAAAAGTTTGAATATGCATGTATGACAATTACCGGTAGATTCATAAAGTTTAGGCCTTTTCCCGCAAGCGATCGACTGCTAAAATATATTGTGTGTTGTTATCTAGCCTAGCCGAATTCTCTTACCATAGTTACACCTAATTTATGTTTTCAGACTTACCTCTATCAGCGAACACAAGGCCTAGGCCCTAATTATTGTATTCTATTGTATCTCAGGCTCTTGATGTTTCGAATATCAGAACCTTTGATTGGTTGACTCTGTGGCCTAGTTAGCCAAATACGGCACGTTAATCATTATGTCATGTTGCCCGGTACTTTGCATTCTCAAGTTCATTCACTGTTGTACAAGTCTGTATATTAACGACAAACCACACACCACTAAAACTTCATCATCCACTGGTGGCGCATTTCATTAACACTTAAAATATAATATACAGACTTGGGGCAAGTCTATACTTGGTATGGAAGGCGAGTCCCCTCAATCTCAGGGTCACCATGGTTTGGGGTGAGGTTTTTCGGGTATATTTAGAATTACACTTTAAGTGCAGGTGGCAGCGTACATAATAAGGTAACAGTGTTCACCTACCCCAGCCCTCCATGGATGTGGCTGAGGTTTGAAGGTTTTAGAATATGAACTGATAATTAAATGAAAGTGTTGAACTGAACAAAGACTTACAAACAACAAAATCTTAAAATTAAAATAAATTAAAATGTTTAACCATTTTTTACAATTTTTTTTATAAATTTAGATTGAGACACCATATAGTCAACATAATAGAGTATATTGGCATGTGGCCTTATTAGCATTAATAATTAAACTAACACCTATTGGATTTAATAACTAATTAAATAACAAATTTAGATTACAAATATGTACTGTAAACATCTGTTTAAATTCACAATTAGGTGATAATGACGGGAACAATGTAAAATGATACAAAGTTTCTAAATGTCAAATTGCATATTAATTGTTCAAATTGTGGTGGTGAAAAACTCCATATGGTAGCAAATAACATGTGGCATTAGCCAGCCTAGTATTATGCAAGATACCATTATTGTGTTTAGTCAATTAAAATAGACATAAATATATCAAGTGAAATTCACAGTTTGTTTGGTCACAATGGGAAAATATTGTAAAATATTCATATTTTAGCATTCTTTTTTTATGATAATTATCAGGCCTTGATTTTTTTTTTTTTTTGTTTTGACTGACTAGTCCACAGGGAAAGTTGACTTTCCACATTTCACTAGCCCACAAGCAATTCAAATAGCCCATGCCTGTGGCAACTTAATCTACAATGTGTAAAAGTGACTGCTTGACACTTGTATTCACTAGCCAACTGGGCTAGTAAAAATGGAAATTCTCTAGTCCGGTACAGTTTTCACAAGCCATTGTACGGTGGGCTAGTAAAAAATCGAGCCCTGATTATTTTAGAATTAGAGACTAATGTAAGTTGTAAAAATTATCAAATCTTTGCAACAAATTATACAGTTTGACTTGCCCAATCCAACCCTATGAAAAACTAGATTTAATGATAAAGATATTTTTTTTTGCAAACAAATAGGCATTCAACACTAGTTTTTAGTAATTGTAATATTGTAAATTTCGGTGTTCTAATCTGCCTTCCACCGCAAATTTACTGTGATTCTATATTTATTCACTGGAGGTTAGTACTGTCAAGTTACATTTAACACAATTGGGGCATGTCATGGCAAAACCACCAAGTTTTGTGGCAAAATTGAAAATTTGGGGTTATATTGAAACCATATATTGCACTTGTAAGCTTTAAAATGTGGTGTAAGTTATGGAACAAAGTAGACAAAAATGGTCTTCATATTTGTTCATATTTCCTGATGTTTATTTGCTTATTTTTTAATAACTTTCTGTAAGACAACTAGGTGGTTTCCCCAATTGTTTATAACCCAACCCAGGGTAGAAAAATGTACAGCTATCCATGTGAAGATGTCTTTTTCTTGTATTTTGATGATTCGAAAAAGGTATTTTGAACTCAAACTTTAAAAACCTTCATTTTTTTCCCACAGAAAATAAATCGTAAAATGCACTTATCGAAGTCGAAGCACTCAAAGTTCAACGAATCTGGTCAATTACTTGTCTTCTATCTAATCTCCATTGCTTGGGGCATGGATACAATGGTTAAGGTAAAAAAATATACAATTTCAATTATTTTTTTTTAATTCTTCTATCTATGTTGTATTTAAACTGAAAATGTTTACTAAAGAGTGTAATATTAATTTAAACAGATAATTATTAATATTTTTAATGTGGTTAAATGTGTTTAAAAATAAACCATATTTTCCACCTATGAATCCTTGATTGAGCATCCTAAAATACTGACCAAATGTGACACATTCAAGGTGTTTTATTCAAAGAATTTGTGATGTATTCGTTTTTATATTTCGTAAAAGTTGTGAAACCTTGCTAATTTTAGTGTAAACAAACATTCGATGTAGCATTGTTGGTAGTGTCTCGGTGGCAATATAAAATCAAGATATTTGTCAGATCTCACGACAAAATGAGTATCATGGTAGGAAAATCCAAAATTGAGTTATTGGTACCTTCTTATAGAGAATAATGTAAGCTATAATCTGCACTTTAAATGACATTTATTGCATAAGTATTCAAAGATATGAGCATTTGAAATTTTCATGTGTGAAAATAACATTTTGAGAAAATAGCTCATAAATTAATTTAAAACAGAATACTGTATCAGAAATTCTGCATGGATAACACTTTCCTGCATGGAAACTAGCCTAAAAAGTATATTATAATGAAATATAAGTACCATAGTCCTCACAATTCAATAAAACTAAATTTTGCCAAAAATTTGACTTCAGACCAGTTTTGGTGATTATCTCAGTTTGATCTCACCTACCATACGACTCATTTGTGGTGGGACCTCACATTTATATTACTCTAGTATAGCTGTTTAAACATTTTAATACTTTGCCACTAAGATGATTAACTTAACATCTTACATGACTTACTTTACAATTTCTAGACCTAAAGGCTGTTTTACATTACAATTGTACTTAATCCTGATTTATGCAAATCTCTAGGCCTAAAATGTGCATAATTAAAGCTTTCTGCTGTACCTTTACTAACCCATCATGTGACCTATTTGCATCAAAAGTAATGATTGATTAGATGAAATATATAAGTTTAATTTAACGAATTCAGTATAAAGTTATCTTGCTTTACCTAACTATAGAGAAGGATTATACAGTATAGTCACCTCCACAAGATCTGACCACCAGTCCATTTCTTTCATCTTTCTTGGAGAAATTGGTTTAGAGAAAATCAAGTTTACCTAAATTTACAATCAGTTAAATGAATATTTAGACTTTCTTAAAAATGTTCGGTTTAGCACGAAATTCAGTTTTCGTGAGGGTTGGTTTTGGGAGATTATTTTTATTTTATATGCATTGCTACAATGTCTACTATATTAAAATATTTCTATTATAATATATTCAAAATTAGTTGCAAGAAAATGTGTATTTAATTGCATTCAATAATTCACCTTTTTACATCAATTTTAACACATTGATCCACAGCTGTAAAGTGTACAGCATATAACACAAATTATTTTAGGATTTTAATATAATAAATTTAATTTCTATCCCTATTTATTAATGCAAGGTCATGTGGTGCGAATACCAGGCCTATTAGTCTTCAGACGTGGGTTCAAGTCTCGTCTGAAGTGGTCTAGCTAATTTTTTTGCAAACATTACAAATTATTTGGTAAATTTTACATCAGTGTTTTGAAGATATTTTCTATATTTAACTTGTTTAATCTCACCAAGTAATTGACACTAAGAGGTCAGTTTTTTATTAAACTCGTTTTATTTATTTTTACAGGAAGGATTTACTCAAAACTTGTCGTTTATGTGGGAAGGATATCCACATGCTAATTTGTCATACACACTAAAATTTTACTTCATAATACAAGTAAGATTGCTTTGTTTTTAATACTTCCTGCCCGGTTTAATATTTTAGCTGGCGACGATGAATTTATTCACAAGCTGGTTTTTGTTAAAGATGCTGCAAATGAACATACTTGTCAAGAAATTGTCAAACATACCTGTAAATTTTCTTATATCCTCAAATTATTTTGAATGTTACCACCTACTGTACGGTTGGAAAAATGCAAACTCTGATAATGTCTTATATATGCATAGATTTATTATATACGGCTAGATGGCAACCTTCCACCCAATACATAGCCCTGAAGTGCAGTTCTATGTAGGCGCCTACTATTCCGGAATCCAACCCAGTAAAATCGTGTTACGTTCTAAATGCTGTTGCTATGTCGAAATTCTGCCCTAAATCGTTCATAGAAGTTTCAAATTTATCAATAAAGGTAAATTTATTCCAAATATAAAATATATGTGAGATATGTAAATAATTTGTATGGCAAAAGAATGTTAAAAATACAATAATTGTAAAACAGTTATCATTATTTAACTTGCATGTTTTTGACAAAGGCTGACGAAACCAAAATAGTAGGTGTCTATGGGACTGCTATTCTACAGTGTTAAGGTCACCATCTAGCATTAAATAATAAATATATGCTTATATGGTAACTAGCTATAAGGATTAAACACTAGTAATTTTGCACTCTATTGTTTGGAGTGTAAATATAAATAGTTTTGATATGCTGAAGGAAATTTTATCTGAAAATATACATCTTATACATAGAACCTAAAATTAGGGTGCATCATATACAAAGGTGCAAGGTACACAAGAATATACAGTAGTTTAGGTAACCAGGCCTCGAATTTGGGCTTTGTAGGGGCATGGCCATTTTTGGCTTGATTTTAAGGAGTACAACAGGGCACCTGAGGCCATTTTGTTCAAATTGGATCCTTATTTATTACTTAAAATAAGGGGAATCAAGGCCAAAGTGGCCTTGATGATGGTCAAATTTTGAATGCACGGAGGCCAAATAAGAGGGCACCGGCACCAAATGGCCTTGGTGCCTTGGTTAAATACGAGCACTGGGTAACAATACAAATAGTGCACTTTCTAAATTTTTAAAGGCATATGCATGTTAAATCTGATTTTTACAATTTAATAAAAATATAGTTTATGCATAAAACTGTAACGTTAAAATAAGTTTACCAAATTAGTAAAAAAAATGTAATTGTATAAGAGACAATAATTTTGAATTTTTTCTTCACAGATTGCATATTGGCTACACACATTTCCAGAAATCTATTTTCAGAAAGTGAAAAAGGTACAACATACTATAAGTTGACATTGTGTGACAAGATAGTGGACTTTAATTTAGTGGTAGTGAAACTTATTTTTATATTGGCCAACAATTATGAGATAAATTTATAGAAGCATGTGGCATTGTTGAAACTATTTTGGCTTCCAATTTAGAGGTTAGACAATTCAAAGGCAATGTCATTTGTTTGTGTTATTTGGCAAGGTACTTTATTTGAATTGCTGTTCTTAATCCAAGAATATATGTGGGTATATGAACATGTTTAATTTACCGTTCTTTTGTTTTGATAAAAATGTTTCCTCTTTAAAGTGGAGATAATGGGAGCAGGTGCAGCAAGGGTTACGTTTTCAGGGTTTATATGCATCCTGGGATTCCTGGAAAGACCTGGAAAACAAACATGCATTTTCTAGTATTGGAAACTATTGGAATATGATAATTGCCCTTAAATGTCCAGCAAATTTCATTATATTGAAATTTAGTTAAGGATAGCTATTTTATTGAAATCTAAAGGTTCATTTTTATATTTTTTAACCACGCATGACAAGACCATTGTCTTAAATTTTTTTAAATATGACATGGAATGTCCTAGAATTTTATTGGTTTTAAGGTGTATGTGTATTTTCCCAGCTATACAATTGGTACCAGCGAATTGCTTGAATGTAATATTTAAAAGATTAGCATCCCATCTAGGGCGTGTATCACACTGTCATCCATCTCACATTACAGATACTGTGGATAAAGCTGGAGCTCACTATCAGCTAATTAAGGAGATTCAAAGCAAGTTTTCATGTTTGAGTTTGCAACAAAATAGTCCAAATAATCCACAAATATAGCCTACCTCAGCAGATTTGGTAACCTTTTTACGACGAATAATGTGCAAAAAAGAAAAACAAAACAGTAATATATTTCCATACAAGCATGGAGGTATAATACCTGCCATGATACAAGCAAATTCAGCACTAAAACCGTAGCACACTAGGCATCAAGGAATGATTCGGAGTGATAAAAATCAAACAGTTTTGATATTTGACAACACAAAGCAATGATTGTCAATGTACTATAGACTACCACATGATTATTGAATAGCCGTAATTGGCATGAAGTGTACTTCTTCCTTAAGCTCCAGACCTATGAGCTTTCCATGGATGTATTATTTTAAAGGCTAGATAGTGAGCTTCCACAGAATACATAGCCCCAAATTGCAGTTCCATGAAAGCGCCTGCTATTTGAAGGACATGCCCAGAATCCAACCAATTAAATTGTTTTAACTAAGATTTGACGTTGTTGCTATGAAATTGAGCCACCAATCTTTCATAAAAGTTTCTGAATTATCAATAAATGGAAGTAAATTTAGTCCAAATATAAAGACAATTGACAAACGTAAAATAAATGTACCATAAATAATTTTTCTGACAAAAGAATTTTAAAAGTACAATAATGGTAAAACAGTTATTATTATTTAACTTAGATGTTTGTGATGAAGGTTGACGATCATCAATAATGAGGCGCCTACATGGGATTGCAAATCTACATTGTTAAGCTCACTATGTTGCTGTAAATAATAAATCTGTGAGATTTACCGACTTGATCGGAGATGGCTGCACCTTGTACATAAAACTCCATACCATTTTTTGTATTTTAATTTAATGATACTCTTGCTCAATGATAACTACCTGCCTCCAATTAGTAAAATTTGTTTTTCACCCTTCATATATCTATCACTAATTAAATATCTTTTTCTGTTTTTAGGAAGAGATGAGTTATCGATTACGTTACCAAATTCTCTACACAGTTGTAATTATTGCAGGATTTTTGTTAAAGTAAGCATTTCTTTTATTAATGACTTTTTATATACACCAATTTCTGGTTCCTTCATCAATGCCAAAATAAGCAAATGAGTGAATTCATTAAAAATTGAAGGGAAAACTAATACCCAGTTTTAATTTAACATTAAACATGTCCACATTTACTCTCCTCTCCAGGGGCGCAGCCAGGATGGAATGAAAGGGGGGTCAGGAGTGGTGGCGCCAGGATTTGCCAAGCGGGGCGGAGGTCCGGGTGGGCGTGGTTGCCGGTTTGGTTTTGATGAGCAAAAAAAAAAACATATTTCCTCTTTTTTTTTTATTGAAATAGGCCTAGATTATGGAAGTTGAGTTTCGGTCTGCATTATTAACGATGTCTGGTTTACAATTCATGCTATACAGGGCTGAAAATTAACTTTAAACCATGGTGGCCAGCAGGGCCAGTAAGGCAAAAATGATACTGGCCCTTCCAAAGT
>JAOTQE010112520.1:0-13122 GCA_025631205.1 Nesometra sesokonis
TAAATTCAAGTTAACTTTAATTCCAACGTATTGCAGTTAACTTAAATGCAATTCAAGTTAACTTCAAATGAATTACATTTAACTGTAATGCATTCAAGTTAACTACTGCAATTCAGAGGTAAATGATAAAACGGCTTGCCATAAGGGCGCCCCTTTCGGTCGTGTTTTCCGATCCCGATGATATCCGGCGGGAATTGTAAAGTTGTAATTAACCGTCTTCACCTTCTGCAAAAACAGAGGGTTTTAACTATACTTAAAATACTTTGATCGTCTCTCCTTTACCCCATACTCTGTCACGGTGGACATTTTTCAAACATATTTAATATTTAAAACACCTCACAAGGCACAGGTTTAGTAACGAGATGTCCCTAAAAAATCTTTAGCACTTTGAACAGAATTGGGAATGACGTTGTAGGTTGGTGGTTTAACATGCTTGCCTTCCAATTCTGAGATCATGGGTTCAAACCAAATAAATAAATATGGACACAAAATAAACTGAAATAAAGTAAAAATGCATCATTTAAATAAAATGTCCAGTTTTAAATTAAATATTTAAAAAAAAAATATTATCACTTAAACCTATTCCAGTCGGAGATTAAGTACAACTAATTATTTATATGCAATTTTTCTGCAGATGGAAAAGTTAAGATTTCTAACACCACGTAAATTATACCTCCACATTTCAACAAAATTACAGTTACGGTACCAAAGAAGGCGGTGTTTGATTATTTACATCGTAATGGTCGTAAATAAAAGTGCTGTAGCAGGGGCGCAGCCAGAATGGAATGAAAAGGGGGGCGTCAAAATTGCGAATGAAGATAGCAATTTGGGCTGGGGCCATTGGGCTGCCGAGAGCCCCCGGTCGGGATCCAGGGGCCGAAGGCCCCGGAAAAATTTGCGTTATTTTACATGCTAAGCCACATTACAGTCCATCAAAATGTCAATTTTTCCAGATCAACCTGTCTTGATTTCGATGTTCAGACTTCCGAGTGAAGCGCACTTTAAGCTGGGGGGGGGGAGGGGCCGCCGAGGGCCACCGGTCGGGGTCCAGGGACCGAAGGCCCCGGAAAAATTGGCGTTATTTTACATGCTAAAATACACATTAGAGTCCATCAAAAGGTCCCGTTTTCCAGATCTGTCTCGATTTCGAAATTCAGACTTGCGATTGAAGCGGGCTTTAGGCGGGGAATCAGGGGGGGGGGCGTCGAGAGCCCGGTGGGGTCCAAGGGCCAATGGTTTTCCAGATCAGCCTGTCTTGAGTTTGAAGTTCAGACTTGCGAGTAAAGCGCGCAATCTGTGCTGGGGTTAGGGGCCAAAGGCCCCGCAGAAATTTGCGTTATTTTACATGCTAAAAGACACATTAGAGTCCATCAAAAGGTCCAGATCAGCCTGTCTTGTTTTCGAAGTTCAGACTTGCGAGTGAAGCGATTTAAGCTGGGGGCCGGGGACGCCGATCGGGGTCCAGAGGCCAAAGGCCCCCGGAAAAAAAATGCGTTATTTTAAATGTTAAAAGACACCTTAGAGTCCATCAAAATGCTCCGTTTTCCAGATCAGAGTCTTGCTTACGAAGACTTGCGAGCGAAGCGAGCAATTTAGACTGGGGGACAAGTGTGTTGCGCATGTATTACCAAGATGTGTTGTAATTTTAAAGCAATTAAGCTGGGGCCAGTGGGCCGCCGATGGCCCACAGTCGGGGTCCAGGTTGTTTTACATCAGTGGCGGCGCTACGGGGGGGGGACTAGGCAGGGCTACAGCCCCCCCCTCGTCGGGGACCTTTCCCCCCCCCCCCGTCGGGGAGAAATTTAAGGTTTCGTCGGGGCTTTGTAGGGTAATGCCAAGAGACAAACGAATGCCCAAGCACCAAAACGGGCTAAAAACCACGCAAAACACGGCAAATAACGTTTTTTTTTGTTGTTTTTTTTGCTCTTCAGACTGAAAATCCACCCAAAAGCCCACCTCAATTTCAAGCTCGCCCAACTAGTCGGTGGACCCGTGCCCCCTGTCGGGGGAATTGCCCTGCTGTCGGGGAAATCCTGGCGCCGCCACTGTTTTACATGCTAAAAAATTAGAGTCCATCAAAATGTCCTTTTTCCAGATCAGCCTGTTGGGTTCGAAGTGGTATTACACAACGCACGGTGACCAGAAATACTGGATAGGAAGAGAGGCAAACGTTTGAAAGTTCAAACCGAACAAACCTACTTTCCATACAACACTCGAATTCATTTCTTTTTCAAAGTTGCACATGATTTACCATGTTGAACGTGAAAAAAAGCATCCAAGCCGAGATGCGACATTTTTAAATACCTCTATATATTCGTAAATGGAGTCCTATAAAATGTAGTTTATTGAAGTCCGAGCCAATTACAATACACTTATTTGTAATGTCACCCCAAGATGCTCACTGTAATAAGATAAGTGTGGATTCAGGTTTCAGACAAATTTCCTAATTCTATCATTGGATGTTGTAATCTTTTATACAGACATTTGAACAGCTATTGAAATATATTATGCGAAGTTGAGTTCCAGTCTGCATTATTAACGATGGCTGGCTTACAATTTATGCAATACTATAATATTCTTCACATTATCAGTTTTTTACTAGAAAAAGTATTTTCTTCCCTCGAAATTTTAAGGGGGGAGGGGGTCCTGACCCTCCGACCCCCTCTGGCTGCGCCCCTGTAATTAAATGCACGGTTCACCATGTTAAGGCCTAAATTATAAGACCTCTTGACGAAATAGAGAAAACGACTCTTGTGCTTGTCAGACTAAAAACCAGGACACAATGACTCCATCGACGGAAACCCACCCTTCAAATGGATCCGGCACTGGAACCGATTTGCGATATCCACTATCTACTCACAGCTTCCATCATTTTCATCTCGTGCTCTTAAAGGACAATAGACAGCAAATAATCTTGTGAATAAAACATAAAAACATAAGACAAACCAATAATCACAGGGCTCAAAATTCTGTTGGAGGATGAAATGTCGGTTTTCCTCTAACGCTTACCTATTCAAAAACTACAACGAATCGGCGTTGTTAATACTGTAATGATATAGCAATAATAACAAACGTACATTTAATTTCTCTTTATGATATTTCATAACCAACAATTCAAAAACAAAGTGTGTAGGCTATACTTGAGGATTTTTTAGAGACACAAAAACAACCATAATTATTGAAACACCTGTACGCAATTCCACTGAGTAAACAAACTAATAACTTAGGTTATATGAACTTGTCCAATTGATCATAAACTTGGTATTTTAAAGGTGTCATTTGCTTTCAAAAAATTTCTGTAGTAAGGTTGAGTACTTTTATTTTTATATTTGCTTTCGTCATTTGTAATACGTAATTGCGTAATTGTATGTGTTGATGAATTTAATGTTTAACAGGGGCGTATCCTGGAATTAACGAGGGGGGGGGGGGTGTGCTCAAACCTGGGTTTGATTTTTGGTTTTTGACCAAGCAAAAAAAAAAATACATGTTTTCCCCTATTGGCGCCCCATTGGCACGTTCTTAGTGTGATTTATGATTTCGTGGTATTTACATCACAGCATACTCCGTCCTCTGAAAGGAAGGTGGGGGAGGGGGGGGTTCCACTGAAGGGGTGCCTGAAGCCCAGATGTTCACATTTGTATCATAATTTTATTGTTTTTTGTGCTTCCGAGTGATCGGGCACCTGAGCGCCCCTAGTTACCCCGCGTTGTCACTGATGCAGAAGTTAAATGTCAGCAAATTTTTGTTGTCACTAGTGATCATAAGCTCACAGGCCCTAATACATTTAGGATTCGTTCTTTTACAAAAAAAACTATACACCATTCAGTGACATACATTTCGATCACAAGAGAAACTAACAGACCGTATACCGAAGGCTTCTTTTCAATTCAATTCAATTTAATAAGATATTTGTTTTCTTTCAAATCATCTTATACAAGTAAGAAAGTATAATGCATACTCCAAGCAATGAGATACACGCCATCGTGACAAGATTCAATATTTCGACATAAATTATGTCATCATCATTCCTGATTCCTGTATCTCATTGCTTGGAGTATGCATTATACTTTCTTACTTGAAGTTGATTAGTGGACCTTTCGGATTCATCTTATACAGTATGCACAAATGAGTGGTAAGTTAAAAAGAAAAAAAATAAAGCAATGAAAGAAAGCAACATCTGGAGAAGACAACTTAAAAGAGTGAGAATGACCTGAGGGACCACTTAAAAGAGTGAATTATCAGCACTCAAAATCCACTCTTATGGAGTGAATTTGCTGCCAAAGGGGTGAGTGATTTCACTCATGGAGCAGAGCCACCGGAAGCAATTTTGAAGTGGTCCAGCTAGAGTCCAATTTTACCTCAGCCCCACCATGTGCTGAGGCAAAAATTTTTTAAGGTCTCTACATGCCCGGAAATGGCACTTCCACAGAGAGTTTTTGTATGATTGACGACATAAAAATTTTGCGGTTTATAGAACTATAATGATTACAAATTATGTTGAAGATAAACTCAACTTATGAGATTTTTTGTCTTGTTAATTGATGATGGTTTTATTTTTTCTTTATCTATTTATTTATTATTTTATTTATTTTAATTTTGATAATTTTTGTTTTTTCAATTTGATTTTTTTCATTGGCCAAAAAGTGGTCCGGCGAAAGCCGGACTTGCCGGACTTGCCGGACCGGCTCCGGCGGCTCTGTGGAGTAAATTTTTATTCGATTGGAGTGAATTTTATTCTTGTTTGGAGTGGTCAATTGGGTCACTCCACAAAGAGTAGATTTTCACTCTCTTACGTTAAGAAACTAAGTTGATGAAATTTGACTAAAAGTATAGAGTTTGCCAGCCTTTTGATGCATTTTGCTCAATTTTAGCATTATAATGTTGCCTTATTAGGAAATTATTTAATATTATAATCTTGAGTGGAATGATTATAATATGGTTTCTTTCTATTTCTTCAAAATAAACAAGTTATTTTCAAAATATTTGTTTGTCATTTTCAGGTGAAAATACATCTTTAATGTTGTAAAAAACAGTACGTTAAAAGTAAGGATTGACCGACCAACCGACTGACTAGTCCACTGAGACAACTATAAGAGATATTTAATAAAAATAGCTTGTTAAAAGTAATGGAATGAAAAGAACAGCAAAGTACACACATATTTTGACGCGTCTAAATACTCTATGAATGTACATTTTATATTATCGAGTAACATTTAAAAGTGGATTACTTCGTATAGCTTAATTTATTTAGTTGGGACTTGGCAAAAAACAGTGAAAATCAGTCAGCTATGTTGATGAAAAAATGACGTTATTTTAATGTTTGATGGAGGTGCCATTTTCTATTACCATGCTTCATTACCGAGTCGAGCCATCAATAACTAATGAAACGTTAACTGCAACAATTAAATAAATAGACTTCGTAAATGTCTTCTTCTGCGGTGTCCTTCTGTGATACCTCCAAATTAATATTAATCTGATGACGTAACAGTGACGTAAAATACACGTATTTTTAGCATTATGATTAATATTCACCGGGTGAAGTTTATTGTAAATGCTATGTTTGCTTTTGTTTTGAATGTTGTTTTTATTGTGTTACAAAATGTCGAAGTTTAATAATTAAGACATTTTATAAACTGTTTCTACCGAATATGTATGGATATAACGCGCAACTAATACCTATACATGAGCGTCTACCTATTAGAAAACAGCATGACATCTATCTGTGTGGGATGAAATGCATTTCATATTATTATGGTAATCTTATCGTTATTGTAACTTTTGTTATCCACATCTAATATTAGCATTATAGCCATAACTATTACACCAATTATCTTCATCTTCACCACCACGTCCACACCTAACATCAATCTCATCATCATCACCACCACCACCACCAAACCTACCATTGCATCACCAGCGCAGCAATCACCATCAAAATAAAAAAAAATCACCACACATCACCATCACAATCAAGAAAATCACCACACATTACCTTCACAATCACGAAAATCACCACACATCACCATCACAATCAAGAAAATCACCACACATCACCATCACAATCAAGAAAATCACCACACATCACCATCACAATCAAGAAAATCACCACACATCACCATCACAATCATAAAGATCATCATCACAACTACACCAATCATCACCATCACCATCAAGACAATCACCACCACCACCACCACCACTACACTTACCATCGCATCACCACCACCACCAAGATAATCACCACAACCACCACAAAACCTACATTCAAATCACACCACCATCAAGATAATCACCAGACCTATTATCGCATCACCATCAACACCGTCGCAATCACCATCCACCAAGATAATCACCACCCACCACTACGCCTACCATCACATCACTATCACCATCAAGACAATCACCACCACCACCACTACACTTACCATCGCATCACCATTATGAGCGTTGCAACCATCATCACCACCACCACCACCACCAAGATAATCACCACAACCACCACAAAACATACATTCACAATCACACCACCATCATAACCACCATACCTACTATCGCATCACCATCAACACCGCCGTTATCACCATCACAAAAATCAAGATAATCACCACAATCACCAACACGTCTATCACATCACCGTCACCGTCAAGATTATCAGCAGACCTATTATCGGATCACAATCACCACCGCCACTATCACCATCACCAAGATAATCACCACACAACCACCACCAAGCCTACCGTCACCGTTACAACCAAGATCATCACCACTAACACTTAGATAGGGCCTACATACAATAAACATGCAGAAACAGCGTGGTGTCCAGGTCCATAAGATGTAATCTATTTCCGACATTAACATATTTGACTCAAAATAGGTACATTTTACTCCAAGTTCGATATTTCGATATTTTAACACCGAAAGATCATGAATGACGGGCTGCTTTATGGTCACGTGTTATTATGATAATTTCATGGTGCACCATAGTAGGTGGTGATATTCCACCCAGTAATAGATTCTGCAATTAAGTCTCCGATCGATTGTTGAGTAAGTACGCTCTTAGACGTGCGCGCATGCGCCATCTCGCCAATTTTCCGTTGTTTTTGTTCGCAATGCTATGACCACAAACGTCTTGTAATTAATATATCCACACACTGCTGCTGGTAACGGCTATAAAGCAACAAGCGATTTTCATCTGTTCACCGGAAGACATCGAAAGAAAAACACCGGTAAGTTACTTAAGCCTCATTAAAACCGAGATGATATCTGGGGTAATACAGAATATTAGTAAGGGTGACAATTATTGTCACGGTCAAACTGGTCTTGATAAATTGAGTTTTATTTATCAATACTAGTTTATGATTAGATATTTTGTTACGTAGCAGCAGCAATTGTGACAATAGCGTTTGTAATTTTCAAGATGATGATGATTGGCGACCGAGTTATTGGTATTGTTGTCATTTCCGTACTCATCGTATCTATTATGCTAATTTCATTATCTGGCATAATACAGTAGGTCTATGTGAACGGTTGAACACCCAGGCGTAGGTTGGTTTCAGGCCTCATCATCATCATCATCACCATCATCACCACCATCATCACCATCACCATCATCATAATCATCATCATCATCATCACCATCACCACCACCATCATCATACATGACCATCACCACCACCATCGTCATCGCCATTGACACTGTCACGGTCATCGTCATCGTCGTCGTCATCATCATCATCATCATTATCATCATCATCATCATCATCATCATCACCATTATCATCATCATCATCATCATCATCACCATCACCACCACCATCATCATACATCACCATCACCACCACCATCGTCATCGCCATTGACATCGTTACGGTCATCATCATCATCATCATCATCATCATCATCATCGGCCACCAGCACCACCCATCACCAATATCAGCCGCACCACCATCGTCAATACCACCACTACTGCACCACAAGACCGCCACCACCACCACCACCACCACCACCATCGTCACCGTCATCCAGGGGGCGGATGCATTGGAACTTGGATTACATGGCCAGATGCCATGTTATAAACACAAGTACGACATTCAACAGAAATCTGACGGCAATAGACATGGGTACAGGGCCCTGGTGCGCTTTTAGAAACACCCAATATGTAAAACTTCATGTTTTTCGAGTGCAAATAGTATTTTGCCAAGTCAAAGGGGGTGGGAGGGGGGGGGGGTCATCCGCGCCTGGTCACCATCTTCATCGTCACCGTCGTCACCATCATCGTCATTTTCCCCATTTGTATTCACCATAACCACTCATCCATAGTGTATTTTCCCCATTTCTAATGTAGGCCCGTTTGTAATGTACCTAATTTCTAATGTGACCTATTTTTTATTGTAACCGATATAAAAAATCTTAAATAGGGTGACATTGTCATGACATACAAAATTAATCAAAAGTATTGGTAAAAATTCGTTAGTATTCGTTCGTTAATATTGTCCGACATTGTGTTTATACAATTCCATAAGTGAAATATAAAGTTGGATAAATTTTAAAGGTTATATGTAATTTACTAATTAGTTTATTGTTATATGTGATTTATTAATTACATTATTGCTACAAGTAATAAATTTTGATTATTAATTATAAATTAGTTTATTGTTATATATAATTTATTAATTACTTTATTGTTCGTTAGTTTTTTTTTATCATGCGTTCGTTCGTTGTTCGACATTGTAGTTTCATTAAGCCTAATTCATATTTTGTATTGTATTTATAAGTCGAAATAGAATTGTTAGACCTTGCACAAGACAGTTAATTTAAACACTAGGGAAAATATATAAACAGGCATACATGACAGAAATCTACAATTGAAATTAATTAATTGAATCGGGTTTATTTAATCAAAAGAAAGACGAAGTAAAAACGATGACAATAGTAAAAAAAAACTTACAGAAAATTGTCTAGTTAAAAATGACTATATTAGAAAAGACGCCTATCCGAAAAATATTGTCTGGTATTATACATGACATAATGACACAGATAATGACATTTTGAATACTGAATCCCAATACAATCACGTGTACTTATTTCTTGCTCTTTGCTAACTGGTTTGGTTATTATCTCTGTTTATGTTGGTAAATGTGTCTTTGGATTTTTCTTGTATATCACAACGCCTACCAAATTTAACTGTTCCCTAACCAAACTCAGTGGCGGACGCAGGGGTGTTGCCCTAGTTGCCCGGGCAACACCCTTAATTTCATAGGTTTCTTGTAATAACATACAAAATCCGAAAGTAGTACAGCATGGTTCTACTAAATGTCCATTTTATCGTAGGCCTATATCAATATTGGAATTTATGGTGCTGGCAGAGAATAATTTGTATGCGCATATTACTCACTGGACCCTGTCGGGGGACACAGTTCGCCTGAACTATAGGATTTTGACTCTGGGCAACCCCTTAAATTTATTCTGCGACCGCCACTGAAACTAACCCCAATACCAATATCAACACAGTGACAACTGGCAAAGTAGGGTCTACTGGACGCGATTAACCGACTCCCTGCTTGATATTGAAAATGACATAATATCTATTACAGAATTTAAATCAATAAACCGTATTTAATATTCAATGATCATTCGTTTAAAATATGAATTATTAAAAGTTCCCGTACAATTATGTCGTACGTTCTTAAACATCCCAACAGACATGTTTTAATCTAACTACATTGAAAAACATATAAGGCATCCAGAATAATAATGATAATCATAATTATTATTATGGCAGGCCATGGGACGAATATTTCGAAATTTAATATGTCATCATTAAGAATAAACATCTTCATATTCATTTTACTTCTGAACATTATATTACAAACCGTATGATCAGTACGGTAGTTCTTAGAATCCAAACATAAATGAAGATGTGCTCTTAGCAAGCTGCCGACGAGCGTAACATCTAAATGTCACAGTTCATTTGCAATATAAACACTCAATGATTGATCACTCGATCGATAATAATAACTGAAATCAATTATAATATCTGTTATTTCTCAATCTCTTCTTCGACAGGTAATGGACGAGCAGGATAAAGTACCCGACATAATGAATGACCATGCAGTCGCCTGGCTAGTCGTAATCCCAATATGCAGCCTAGAAACAATCGCCTGTTTATTCGCCATCGCGTCAAGAACGCATTGGAAGTGTCCAGATGTCTTGCTATTTTCTTTCGTCTTTATACAACTGCTTTATCTACTGATCCCCATGTTAATATATTCGATACATGTTAAAAGGAACGATGTTTCCATTGCAGTTTGCAGACTTGTAGTCTGGTGCGTGCTTAGTTTTAGAATCATGATGAGCTTACATATGACTTATTTGGCAATGGATCGCGTCTGGATCTTAAAATGGCCACGCGCATACCATCTGCACAATACGAACCGGCAAAGTTGTAAAAATTCAATTTTTATGTGGTTATTTGGAATGTCAATGGGCGCCATTGGATTATCAAATTGGCGCGATTCAAAGCAAGATCTATATCTGAAATGTGGACTCGTACTCTACACACCTAATTACGTGTATTCACTATGCGTTATTATCATCATTCTGGGTAGCCTAGTTTTAGGGGTAATGTGCGTAGGTACCTTAGTGGTTGATACGATAAGAACTCACAAAAGTGAGTCTTCCATACCAACAATTATTATTGAGGATGAAATTGGTAAGAAGACGCAGACAGTAAAAGTTGCAAAGGAAGAACAAAACCGCCAAGTGAACAAGATCGTTTGCATGATCTTCAGTGTGTATTACGTCATCAGTGTACTGCCGTTTGTGGTAGGTTGTACATTTCTATCTTTCATATTATGTTTTTTTTATAATGTTCGTCAATGTCATTTACTCATGTTAACTTATTTCATTCGAAAACTCCACTATTTTACATTAAAAAAGAATGTTTTTCAAATTTTGTCATAATTTGTGTTGAATACAAACCTGATTATGAATTTTATCACAGAATGTTCTAGTAAATAAATATAAGTCACGGAAAACATTGGTACGGCGGCCGTCACCGTACCTGCCCTTACTGGTTCCGCCGCCCATGGTGGTATAAAACCACTGTTGATTTGTCCCTTTGACGTTTCATAGTTATTATCGTAATTTGATTTTTCCTTTTTAAGTTTCATAGTAATTATCGTAATTTGATTTGTCCCTTTTGACGTTTCATAGTAATTATCGTAATTTTATACTGCACATTGGCTGAAAGCCGAAAGCGCTTTTTGATTTTATAGCCAACTTTGATGACGTATTTGATGACGTCTATACATTTGATGTAAAATATAGTTTAATTATTGAGGAAAAATTAAATTCTATTGAAATATGAGATTGATCTCAGGAGACTTGACACTCTTAGGCTTAAAACATCTCCCAAAGGCGTCAAATTGTTGTATAGTATATGCATTATTGAGTGTCAATAAGGTGATGTTTGTATTTTATGGGTGTCAATAAGGTATCCATTACTCTTTACATTTTCAGTTTTATCCATAAATAAATATATAACTTTCTATAGCGGCGGAAGTTCAATTTCGCTATGTGTATATTAATTTCAGAAAGTTCAGTAAATTTTATTTTTCAATGTAAATCAACAACAATCAAAAGTGTATAATAATAATACAGTACAAGTTTGTCATACAGTATTTATTGTGTCTAAGTTCAAGTTTTATTAGCACAACCAGTACAGTACATGTGTATACATTTTTTGCAGAGAAGTATTAAAAATGCAATTTTGTTAGTTCACCCTCAAAAATATAAATTCATGTAAATAACATAACGTATCCTTAACTAACAACAACAAAAGCAACAGCAGCAGCAAAGTAACAGCAATAGCAGCAGCAACAACAACAGCAACAGCAATAGCAGCAGCAACAACAGCAATAGCAGCAGCAACAACAACAGCAATAGCAGCAACAACAACAACAGCAACAGCAATAGCAGCAACAGCAACAGCAACAACAACAGCAACAGCAGCAGCAACAACAACAGCAACAGCAATAGCAGCAGCAACAACAACAACAGCAACAGCAATAGCAACAACAACAGCAACAGCAATAGCAGCAGCAACAACAACAGCAACAGCAATAGCAGCAGCAACAACAGCAACAACAGCAACAGCAATAGCATCAACAACAGCAACAGCAATAGCAGCAGCAACAACAACGGCAACAACAACAGCAGCAGTATCAACAACAGCAACAGCAATAGCAGCAGCAACAACAGCAACAACAACAACAGCAATAGCAGTAGCAACAACATCAACAACAGCAACAGCAACAGCAATAGCAGCAGCAACAACAACAGCAACAGCAATAGCAGCAGCAACAACAGCAACAGCAATAGCAACAACAACAGCAACAGCAATAGCAGCAACAATAACAGCAACAGCAATAGCAGCAGCAACAACAGCAACAGCAGCAGCAAAGTAACAGCAACAGCAGCAGCAACAACAACAGCAACAGCAACAACCACAGCAACAACAACAGTAACAGCAACAACAACAGAAACAGCAACAACAACAGCAACAACAACAGCAGCAGCAACAACAGCAACAACAGCAACAGCAGCAGCAACAACAACAGCAACAGCAATAGCAGCAGCAGCAACAACAACAACATCATTATTATATTTTGATAACTAATCTCCTTAACTTTCTATAAGACCTAGTAGTAAATCATTGCTTTTGTACAAAAGAGAGTCGACTAGAAGAGCAGACAATCCATTGAACGCAGATGTTGTGGCGTAGTACTCCAATAACCTTAATATGAATTTAACAGTTAATCTTAGAATACCACAGTTATCCAGGGGACGCAGATGTTGTTAAGAACCTCAATATAAACTTAATATTATTATTATTTATTAATGAAAACTGTTATACAAGCAATTATCTTGGCAGATGATTAGAGGGTAACGCCACAGCTGATAAATTATACTGAAGTTGAAAATGAACAAGTTTTAGTCGAAAAAAATCCCATTTACTGTAGTTTATAGTGTGGAGACAATTTCATTTCATTTCATTTCATTTATTTAATCTCAAACAATAAAACATTACAAACATAAGACAGGTTGACGACAGTGCTGAGA
>JAOTQE010112531.1:0-13121 GCA_025631205.1 Nesometra sesokonis
TAGTTTTTATGAAAAATTCATGTTTTTTCATGATTTTACCGAAAAAGTGTATTTGTGCCTATTTCGTTATAAAATGATGAAAATCGTTGAAACTTTTAATATTTTTATTCATAGTATGTGTCTGCATTATAATCCAGTGTAAAAAAATGTATCCAATAAACATTTCTTTGAGAAAAAAGTAGTTTTTTCACAGATTTTATGAAAATTAAATAAAATTGGATGCCATGACGTCATGTGACGTCATCGTTATCCAAATTACCAATTTTTCCCCTCCCACAATAAACCAACACCTTGCCTACCCACACAAAAATAATTTTGAAAGTATTTTTTTGAAATTTATTTAAAATATCACCTACTTTCTATACAAATATGTCGCACACAGGTGGGATTAACGCCCAGCAGTGAAAGGGTTAATACATAAAATTATCTTGAAGAAATACATATAATTATCCTGAAATTTGTAAGAAATTATAAGTATCCTAGAATTTAATGATTAGACATAAAAACGATTGAATTATTGAAAATACAACAGGTCCTTATTGTTAAACTTAACAACAAAATAAAGCATATATATTCTGTTGCTGAGAAATCATTGACATATTAAATTATATATTTTTTAATTTTTTAAAAAAGTAACAATTAAATAAGTTATTCAAATTTGTCAGATTTTGGGCATAACATTTTATTTAACTAACAATAATTTAGGTGTGGTGATATAACTTTATAATAAAATTACATACAGTATTTTATAAAAATGATATGCTTATGTTGGCTAACAATGATTTTTCTAATAATTCTTATTTAAATACCATAGTTTATAGTTTTTATATGCAGTACAGAGGTCCCAAGTTTGAGAAGTGAAAAATCATGAGATTTTATGTCGGCTGCTTTGCTAATCAAATTTGCGTAAATGCAAATATGCGACGCGTCACAATAAAAAAACAGAACAGAAACAGTACATAAAAATACGTAAAAATATCTATAATATTGCATATAAATTGTATTTAACTCTGAGCAGAGTTGGTATTTTTAGAAGGGACAATCAACTTTTGTCCAAGACTAGGCCAAGACCCACTCTGAATATTTTTGGAAGACACTTAAAATTTTCAGGAAAAAAATGTATTTTTTCTGGAGGGCGGGAGATGACTCAGGAGAATTGAGACCTCTGTTACAGTAAAACATGGTATGTTGAATTGTAATAAAAAGTTTAACATACATTTATTGATTGATGTATAAAGAAAACTTGCTAAAATATTGTGTTATTCTTTTCAATTTGTTAATAATTGTTACTAGCTGCAGTACCCACCCACTGACTGGTAAAGAACTGCACATAAAAAAAATGCTGGTGGCAGAAAATTGAAAAAGTTAAATGGTGCCCTCTATATCAATTTGTATCAACTATTTGAATGAAATTCCAATCGATGTGGCCAATGATATTTGTTTATGCATTATGTGTATATTCTCATAATTCTGATGATGACATAATAAAAAAACGAAATGTTAAGGAATCATGGCCTCAATTCCCTTAATTGGAGCAACTTTTATTCTGTGTTTCCCATTATAAAGTTTTTATCAAGTTTACACTATATTTTCTAAGAAATGTAGTGTAATTAGGAATATACTGATAACTAAACGATCAAGTAAAAATTATTCCAATTATCGGTTGTGATAAGACTTGAGAAAACTTTTTAATGGGAACATACACTTAATATGAAAAACTTTTTTATGATTTTTTTTAAAGTTCATATAACACATATGTTGGCCAAATTGGTAGAATTGAATGTGTTGAAACAGTTAAAATTGTTAAAGGCAAGTAAAAAAACAATTAATTTGATCTTCGTTAGTTATGCTTCACTGTGTAAGCAGGCATTACACTAGGAAACTAAGGCAGTGATGGTATTATAACGGTAATATGCCTAGGGTCTGAGGTGGTCTAACGATTGACGGCACTGTGCGGCATTGAAGGGAAAGTACCCCTTCACACAAAAGCCGGGATTCATGAATTACGGAAATATTCCCAGTTTACAGCTCTGTGTGAAAGGGGTTCTAGATAGACTTTCTTTTGCCCAACTCTCTCAGAAATCTCTCTGTGAAATCTACAGAATACTCGGTACAGTTGAGAAATACTAAAACCAGCATTTGATTACACTTCACGTCAGAGCTGGCCAAATCAAATTCTATTACGTATATAGAATTTGTTTAATTTCTAATATTTTTAGTCTGTTGATAAGTATATTCAAATTATGCTGGGAATTTATGAAGGTACCTTCATAAGATATTCGTTTTCAGAATTTGTTGTCAGCATCTGACGGTACTACTACTACTATTGATAAAAGTTCAACCCACGTCAGTAGCGCACTATCAATTGCATTGGCCATATGCTTACAATGTCACAGATGTGTTACAACGTTAAGTATCACACGCCCACTTTGGCTATATTACCATATTGTTATGTTTGACAATCTTTAGGAAATGATTTGTATACTGTACATGGAAATTCCAACAATAGTGGATCCTACAGATGTTACTACTCATATTAATGTTAATATCAAGGTTATTCGTAGAAAATACAAGGAAAAATTAATTTGTTAGATTAATTTGATTTAATGTATACACACCATATGTTTGATTCTGTTTAACTGTAAAATCTTATAATTAATTTTAGAGAATTTATATATTATATTTACCGATAGGCCTATTTTTATTTTTACATGCACCATATTTTAACCTTCTTGCATATGTTAAAGGGATATTCCTTCCAAAATCCACCAAAATTAAATTTCTTTAGAATTATTAAAATAATAAACATTTTTAGTTGCCTGTATACTTGTTCCAGTTTATTCTCAAGTAGCAAAAAAGCTAATAATTATCAATCTCTCTCAGGCTTATTCATTTGCTTTATTTTTTTAAGATCTACCAGAAAAATCAAATTGTATACTTATTTTGCATTTTTTAATGTTTTGAAGTAAAATAATTACATAAACATGGCATATTAGTATTATACTTATGAATTTTAATAAAAAATAGTAAGTTCTAGAGTATTTTAATGTGCCATATTTTTCAACAATAAACAAATTGTAATATTAATAGAGAATTTGTATACAAAAATCATTTGTTTGATTTGGATTTTTCTCGATCTATATTTTTTATTCATCAAATCATTTATTCCTTCCTTTCTTAATCCATGCATTTAACCTACACAATAAAATTTCATACCATAATTCTTTTTTATGTCGACTATTCATTAATTCACTCATTCATTAATTTACAGTACCTGTTTTTCTATTTATCTCTTCAATTAGTTCACTGATCCAGAGATTACTTTCCGAGGTGGATCCCACACATCCAAATTATATTCAAATAAGATGATTGTTTACTTTAGAGTCCAGTTTCAATGTAGGCCTAGAGATCAACATTTTCAACCTCTTACCCCATGAGCCCCAACCATGGGCGTGGGAGGGTAAGCGTCGTCCTAGTCCTGTACCGCCGACACTGATTTTGGCTATAAAAATTCATTGTCTTCTTACGTTCAAATTTAATCTGCATATAATATTTCATCAAATGATGTTTAATCTTCATCTTCAGATAACAATATATTTATAATATTTATCTGAAATTAAAGATCAAAATCTCGGGTTTTCACATTACGAAATACATTCTGATGGTTAGAAGAGCCAAGCTATTCAAATATAATGTTAATTAACAACATCTGAATAACTCTGAATGATAAATTATGTAAAAGCAGTTGTCCTTGTGGCCCATCAGTGTGTGGGAGTTTGTAACATATGGAAAAGAGGAGAATTTATTCTATAGTTATTGCTGATATTAAATAAGTAATAACTAACACCCACTCAGATATCTACCAACGTTACATTCATATCAAATACTGATGAATGTTTTACATTCTGATGCAGTCATCTCTCCCAAATACCAACTACAGTTGAACCTCCCTATGCGGACACCTCCCGTAAGCGGACACCTCCCATAATGGACACTAATTCAAAGACCTGTTTGTTCTTCCTATCTAATCAGTGCATTTTGTACCTCTCATAAGCGGACACCTCCCATGAGCGGATGCGGACACTTCTTGTCTTAAACTTTAGATGCTTTGTATGCTAATTTACCTCCCATAAGCGGACATTACGGAACATTTTGTGATTTTCTGTAAAACGAATACAATTTCTATACAAAATCGTCCTTATACTGTAATGGCTGAGAATCATATTACTGAACCAATCTTAAAAATGCTAAACAATATTTTAAAAATTATATAATGCGATGTCTAGAAATTTGAGAGGCAATTTGTTCTGAGAAAGTCGTGAAATTTGAGACATAATGATGCATTTATAATTTTACAACTTTGGTCCTCTGTCGGTCGAAATTCTTGTAAGTGGACACCTCCCGTAATCGGACACTTTTTCTGGACCTGAGGGTGTCCACTTATGGGACTGTACCCATAAAACAGATGTTCATACTAAACTGGACTGTTTTTTTCCCAAAGTTCCAAAATCATAAAACCAATGTATTTTGTTTATTTGACTTGATTCATTCAAGGATTACCCACAAAAGTCCGAACTGGTGGTTGGGCAGTACACCAGGAAACAATCTGCTACTCTTTTTCCATACCTGCCAACATTTGTACTCTCGAAAGCAGTAAGCCATCTCGTCGTCGTGAAGCAGGTGCACCAGCGCCCTCGTTTTACTCGATCTTGCTTTGACAAGCAAAAAAAAAAAAGAAAGAAAGGTCATTGCACCCCGCTGACCGTTGTTGGCTGTATTTACGCTGAAAATGCTCATTTTTAGTGCCAATTCACTGCGTATTTTTGTTTTTTTTGGTGTCTTTAATTGCTTTTCATTGTCTATGTTTTTATTTTGGTCTTAAATTTCAAAAAGCGGTAGGATTTCCATGCAAAAGCGGTAGGCGGTAGGAAGGTCGGAAAAGCGGTAGCCTACCGCCAAAATCGGTAGGGTTGGCAGGTATGTTTTTCGAAGAGTGCACTGCATTCTTTAACATGCACATGAACATTGTTGTACATGGGACCAATGGCTTAACGTCTCATTTGGAAAACGGTGCGCTAACTTGTATTTCAACCTCCACCCGAAACACAAGGAGAGTGGCGTGATGTTGATCCGAACCATGAACCAGCGAGTCATTGAATGACGTGTGGGCCAACTGGTCAAGTAAAACTTGCTAATTTATGGCATAATATAACATATTTTTAACTTGTTTAATTATATGAACAAATAAATAATTATATGTTCAAAGCTTTGATTTTAGTAATATAATAAATTGGAATGAGATTTTAATAATCATCTAGTTGAGCCCAATCGTCCATACGATCCTGGGTCCGATCATCTCTATGTGGGCTGGATCGTCTGGGCCCGATCGTCTGTGGGCTCAATCGTTTGTCACCCATATTAAGTTCAAATACAAGGCTGTTGATGCTCTTTTAAACCTGCCCCACACACATTGACTCTGATTGCATGTTCAATGCTTATTTTTAATACTGTAGATAGGGCTAGTCTCATTTTGTTTAATTTAATTTATCTAAAGATTTATTTTCTATTTTGAAACAATCAAAATACATGAACAATAGCACTCACAAAACTATGTGATGAAATTTTATTTTAATACTGGCCTTTAAATTTGTGCATAATTAAAAAAATTAATAATTTTATATACAACTATAATTTTGTTTTGTTCCTGCATATTTTATATAAATTTTATTTTGTGTAGTCCTGTTTTTTTTTTTTTTAAAGTCAATTTCACCCAAAACATTATTATTCATTATATGTTTTAGTTAATCATAAAAAGTATATTCAGCCCTATTTGAGAATTTTTAGAATTATTTTTCCCCTTGAGTCTCATGAATTAAACAAAAAATATATAAAAATAAACGCTACATTTCATCCCTACTCTTTTACACACAAAATAGCAAAGTGGTATTTTTTTATTATCAAATAAAAATGGCTACCTTACACTATATAAAAACATCAGAAATGAACAATTTTGGTTAAAACACACAAGAATAATATTTTTGTATCTTTAGGACGACCATTCATTTTCACAATATATTTAAAATACCTCTCTTTCAGACACTTTGTATGTAAAAAAATAGGGATTCTATCTTGTAATTTTAACTATCTCCCAGTTAGTAATTTTTGTCTATTTCACCAATATGATAGGTAAAATGAATCATAAAAATTCAGAAACAGGGCTGAATATACTTTTTATGATAAACTAAACATATAAGGAAGATAATTTTTTTTGTGAACCTGCCCTTTAAATTATGTTAAAAAACACCTAAATGTGAATTTGTATTCAGTCATTTTTAAAAATAAAAACGCTACAAAATAGCAGTTATTCATATAATATTTCTGAGCTGTCAAAATCCAGTTATGTTATGCTGTCAAATCAGGTCATGCATTATGCATGAGCTAAAAGCATGCTCATAATTTATGCATGAGTGCACTAGCCTATGCTAAATAGGCCACGCCTTGTAAGTAGTTCCGTACTGTCAAACTGAATCATAACAAATATGTGTTACTCCCTTGTCACTGCGTTGCAGATAACAGAATTTTACTATAATGCCAATGTTTTGACTGACCTAGGAACAGAATGTTGCAGATAACAGATCTTTACTACAATGCCAATGTTTTGGCTGACCTGGGGAAAAAATATATCAATATTGAAAATGAAACAAAAATTGTTTTTTATATTTTATCACAAATTAAGATTAGGTTTTGTAGAACATTTGTAGAAAATAGGAATGTCTTACTGCATTATGGTTTGTGATGTGATGTTGAAAATATAAAAATATTGTAATAATAACAATAACTGTTCAAAATGTCAGAGTGTTGTTTACTTTTAGTGTTGCTATAGTAATAAAATAATACTACACAGTTATTAATAGTAATAATAATAAAATATGTGTTAATATTTTAAATTCTATGAGAATTTCAGATTAGGTTTTATGATAAATAGCAATATTACTGTATGCTTTAATAATATTATTATGCAAATGGTAAAAATAATAATAAAAATAGCAATAGTAATAGTAATAATAATATATTTAACATTACCTTATTTTGCATGTTTTTTTTTTTACTATTCTCAGTTATAATTGTCTGAGACTTGTTTGTACTCTATTTTTGGAGAATTTTAGAAGGGACACGTATAATATAAGAGAAGGCACACTTGTACTTTAACAAAAAGGGGATGCTCGCCGGATGTACCCCCCCCCCCCCAAATCCACTCCTATACAGTCAACTAACAAGGAATAGTTATCAAAACAACAAGATAGGCCTACCATATTAACTGTTTGCTGTCAACCACACCCTTGTTATACATTTTCTATGAGTCCAGGTTGATCAAACAACCAGTAATTAATTAATCGTTCTACTAAAGCAAATGTTTTTGATGTTCATCAGGAAGGAATCAAACATTTCAGAGAAAATGATTTAATATGGTTAATGTAAAGCTCAATATGACATAGTAAATATTTAATGAATATGTAGGCTTCATAGCGTCTTCCAAGAAAAAACCTGGCAACAGATTATTCTACTTGTACTCATTGAAATGGATAACATTTATACATCTTGTGAAATATTAATGTAAGCTCACGATTCTAAATAGGGACATATCCAGAAATTGGGGAAGGTTGGTGGGTGCTCAACTTTGATCGCAATCTGACAAGCAAAAAAAAAAAAATTATTTCTCCTACATTACACTTTTTATGGTTTTATAGTACTTTGTTTGACATTGTAGTCCCTCTCCTCTGAAATGATGGGGGTGGGGGTAGGGGTGGAGGGAAGGAAGGATGATCATTTTCTCTGTAAAACAATACGTAACAAAATCTGTAAATAACAGGGAAATAATTGTATTCACTACTTATTATATTTTATCGATTTTGATTGGATTTTCTCCACTGTCCTATTCTAATATCATTAAATTTTGCATTATATGGCCGCCTTCCATTTTTATAGGCCTTTCCCAATCCGTTTTAATACAATAATAAAAAATATAATATTTGAAGATGTTTTAACTGTATCGAGCCTTCTTAGTTCAGGTGGTGAATGAAATGAACAAAAATTTATTTAATAAATTCTGAAATAAACTTGCACATTTTTAAAGTAAAATAAGATTTATTAACTTCAGCATTAAGAATTATATAGTTCATATAAAAATTGTTTACCATGGTTATTACACTGAATAAATCAAACAAAACTTTACATATAAGATGCCAGCTAATTACGGATTTGTTTTTAAAGCACTATCTGTGCATATTACAAAGTTAAATACTTTTTAATTATTAGAAATTTCTATATTCAAGTTGATAAATTGCATGATACTCAAAATCTTAATATTTAAATTTAATTTGATGAGTTTATTCCCATGCTGAGTTACAGTTATTCTACATCTTGAATACCTCATTCACTTTCTGTTCTATTAATGAATATATACAAAATATTCAGAAGCACATTAAACTGTCTATCCACTTATAATATATGTCTAGACGGTAATAATATTCTATCATAGACAAACTGACCTGTATGTGATTCAAGCATAGTGTACACTTGTAAACCTTACCGCCTGCTACCTTGCATGCATAATATGTGGGTCTCATAAACATACGTCATTATACTCCTCATGGCTATGTTGTATTAGCTTAAAAATAGTGAATTTTTAAAAGTTTATATCTGTTTGTAAGAGTGAGTTTATTATTACAGTAGATCCTCAATTTTACATACTGTAAGAGACCATGGTTATGTAAATCCGAGGGTTTGTAAAATTGAGTTATGGTCTATAAATGTTTTGTTCCATATTGCCGGATTTATTTATTACTTTATTTGTATAGATTTTTAATAAACTGAACTATAATGGTTAATTTCAACACATATTTTATAGCATGTCCTGTGAAAGTCAATGTTCAAAGCTTAAATAGTTCAATTTCAGCTGGTTTTAGATGTAAAATTGAGGGTTTATAAAATTGCTTGTAAAAACACAAAATAATTAATAATAATTAATCATTATTTTTATGAGTGTGATCTACCCGTGTTGCCACTTATTTTTTTTCTCAGCGAAATCGGTTAATGACCACCATGCAGGTGACAATTATATTACCATTACCCATAAACGAAGATCTCTCGTATTGGAGATGATGTGGCTGGTAGGATTTGCTAGTTTGCTTTTACAACTACAAGTTATACTAGTTGTTTCTTGCGATCGGTTTCAGATGAATATCACATTTAAAACAGTTTTATTTGTTACTATCGACAAGAAGCCAACCATTTATTTTTTTAATTAATTTAACGAAAAGATGATGATGATTTTCAGCTGCGATTAGACCATGCTCTGGCGCGGCACAACCAAACATTCCAGACCAAGCTGCGGAACTCGTGCAGCTTGAGAATAATTTCATCATTCATTGGACTAGCTGGTGAATGAAACTGATCGTATACTGAACAGTTAGGTCTATGGAAGATAATTTTCGAATGTTATGTTTTTTATTACTCATGATGGTAAAATAAATTTTTGTTGTTAATGACTCGATGACAGTTCACATTCGATTGTTTTCAATCAACAAGCATGGCCAGGCATAGGCTAGTTGTTGTCTTATGCCTTAAGCCTGTTTTCCTGTTTATCAATGAGTTGTGGCGAGTTGCATTGAGTTGAAAATTGTTGAAGTTTAATCTACTGTATCTCAACTTCAACGATTTTCAACTCAACGCAACTCACCGCAACTTAACGATCGACAGGAGAACAGGCTTTAAAGGATTTGACCAAGGTCACACTGGTAATCACTATTTTTGTGTTGCCGCTAAAAAGTGCACCGTGATAATTGGTTATTAGATGTTCCACCCTCAATCCATAGTGTTTTTAATTGCTGTTTTTTATTCAGTTTTTTAGGACTGGTCCCATTTCTACTGCCAGCAAATAATAAATTAAAAAGAAAAAGTTTTAATTTTTTTTTTCTCTCCACTAGAAACGGACCCTAATCTCTGATTGTTTTATTTTATATAAATATTATATTGTAGAATTATAATCATTCACCAAATATCTGTATCATCATTGACCATAAAACAAGTAGCAAGTAATATTTGTCATTTTAAAATAAAATATTATTATTGATATATATATTTATCAATGTATCCTAATCTTGTTTTATATCTTTAAATTTGAACATTATAAACAAGTTGCAGGTAGGTATAAATACTGCACAATTTTAATGATGCCTAAAATATCATAGGAGTTCCAAAGTAACAATTCAACATCATGTTTGTATCATTCGCTGACTATTAAATAAGTAGCAATATTGATGTAATTTTAAATTGATTATTATTGTTCAATTATGAAGATTTTACTGGTTCAGTATTATATTATTGAACCGCGCATTATAAATATCAAACTTCCGAACCACTGTCTTGGTTTCGCCACGTGACGATTGTTCATCCAAAAATGCATATGGGACACGGCAATCATTGTGACATGCATATAATGGCAAACGCACTATTCTAAAACCACCTATTTAAAGTCAGCGCTTAGCTTCACATTTGACTATGGTTGAGTATGAAGAATTCATACCTGCCAACATTTGTAATCTCGAAAGCGGTAGGCCGTCTGACCGTCACCAAGTTGGTTGGACGCAAAGGGACCAGCGCCCTCGTCTTACTGCATTTTACTTTGATGAGGCAAAAAAAAGGTAGTTTCCCCGACTTCCCTTATTGGGGAAATTTAGGCTGTAAAAGCTACCTTTTAGTGCCATTTCACTACGTATTTTTGTGTCTTTTAGTGGCTTTCACAGTTTTCAAAAAGCGGTAGGATTTCCATGCAAAAGCGGTAAGCAGTAGGAAGATCGAAAAAGTGGTAGTCTACCGCCAAAATCGGTAGGGTTGGCAGGTATGAGAATTAAGTTAGCTGCAATAGGCCTACTGTACTTATAAAACTAAAAGAATTGATGTTTTTCATGATTATGTGCAAGAAGAAGGAGGATTTTATGTTTGAATATGTAGGCTTAGGCCAAGAGGAAAATTGAAGTCTTAAGTACCGATCTCCATATCTTCAGAGGATATGAGCACACCCTTCTTCAAATGAGGGGTACTTAGAGGCAAAGGAGGAGGTTGCTCAGAGGAGAAGAACCATAAAGTCAATCTACCATAAAAATTAGATGGGGAAACATGATTTTATTGTGTGTTTTTTCTTGTTCAAGTTTTAAAAAAAACTGCCAATCGTGATTGAGCAGCCAACTTCCCCATTTCTTGGACACGCACCTGGGGGAAGGTGTAGAGTGTATGCAGATCAAACTCCCTTAAATTAAGAGAAAAATGATTATATTGTAGAATTTTCGATCAAAGTTGAGTTTAATTTTCAAACACCTAGAAGAAGCAAATATTTTTTCACCTTGGCCCAACCTGAAGTGATTGTCAAACATCTCAACCAGCAATCCTGTATTTTCCCCTGATGGTTGGAAATCACTATGTAAGAAAAAAAGTATTGCAAAAAATTTAGTAATTATTATTTTAATAGTGGTTTATCTATACCAGATACATCAACCAGGAACCTCCCTTCATCAACCACCGAAAATCCAAGAATTTTAGGCTACCCTGGATAAGACACACCTTAGAAGTCAAGCTATACAGTAGTACAGAGTAAGGGCCTAGAAAATATTCTGCATACTTGGCATAGTTGGAACACTTCAATAGGTCATTCGTAGTGCAAAGCTGGAGTTGTGATTACTGGAGCATGAAATAAAACAAGGACAGCGATTGTTCGGTCGGGCTGGCAAGCAGCCGAAGCCAACCAAATTTGACAGTACCAATTAACATAGTCCATTCCACTGCGCCTTCGTGTTCGCATACTTTGAAGTTCTTAGGCTCTACCTCCGCAGAAATATTTACATATTTTTCAATTATGTGCACTCTGCTGTGTTCCTGATGTTTTGAAGTATAGCTATAGATAGAATTTGAAAATCAGCTGGGTCAATTTAGCCTTAACATTGAATTTAGTTTTCATATCTGTAGGCCAAATGTCTATTGAATATTTCACATTGCTTCAATATATTATGCAACATCTAAGCTTCTTTAAAGATACAGTAGGTAGAGCAGGGCTCAAATTTAACCAATGTACCAAGGCCATTTTCCTCCGGTGCCCACTCAGGCCTCAGTGCCTTAAAAATTTGACCATCATCAACACCAATTTGATCTTGGAGCCTCATATTTTCAGTAATACATAAGGATACAATTAGTACAAAATGGCTTCAGGTGCCCTAGTGTACTCCTTAAAATCAAGTAAAAAATGGCCTTGCCCCTACAAAGCCCAAATTCGAGGCCTGAGTAGAGCTAAGTTGAGATTAAATTGTAAGCCTCTTCTGGCAAGCTAATTTAAAAGTTCAAATGCCCCAAGAAAGGTCTGTATGTCCATATTAATGACTCTTACCAATATGTGGCAAAAATGTTATCATTCCCGATGTTCTGGATGAGATTTTGGAGGATCCCCTCATATAATGAATAGTGGGAGACCAGTTTTGGAAGGTTTGGGTACGGAATATATATTGGTGTACCGCTCAAGACAGTTGTGAATTCAACCTCAACTTCCGCCGGTGATCATTAAAATTTCTCTTCATCCCCACACTACTTGCATTACTGTGTTATAATCACTGCACTTTATCACTAGAAACGGGTTCAAAAAAATTAACCTGTTTTTAAAAAGCAGGTATTTTTGGTATTATTCAACAAAAACAGATCATATATTATCTCATTTTACATTGCATCAGGGGTGGATTTAATGGGGCTTAACAGACATAAGCCTCTCCCCCTCCCCACAAAACAAAATGCAATTTAAAAATGCAGTATTCTCAAAACTTACATTTTAAAATGTTTGAAGTTTGATTGTTTATAACTTGGCAAGGAAACATCGTATGAAACTGATTTTTTTTCATGTGAAATATGTGTAGTTCTATAATCTATAATTCTTGGAGTAACCTGGAAGGACAGAGTGTCCAATAATGAAGTCCTCAAGCGTGCTGAGATGCCAAGTGTTGAGATCATGCTCGTCACTGCCCAACTGCGATGGGCTGGACATATTGTCCGAATGGATGAATCTAGATTGCCCAGAGCTACCT
>JAOTQE010112542.1:0-13121 GCA_025631205.1 Nesometra sesokonis
TATTAATTTATTTTATATCCTATGATTCTATTACATTTTTTGTCAAGCGAGTAGGCGAGTTTTCGAGTGGGCGAGTTTGCAGTAGGCGAGTTGGTAGTAGGCGACTTGACTGGTTACCCAGAAGTAGTATGGCAACAGAAATTTTCCGACGTCTTACAAACGCTGATACACTGATTCGCGGATACGCTGATACAATTTCAAAAACAAAAATGAATAAAATAATATGACACAAAAATGTACAGTAGCCTATATCATGAACTTGAATGTATATTGTTTGTTATTTAACAACTAGGACCTTAACCTAGGCCTAAGCCTTGCTGTATCCACGCTCGCCTCTGATGCAGTTCTACGTCGACCGGGTAGACTTCTCTTATGGAACGCCGTTAGTGTATTTATTCTAGTTTTATTTGAATAATCACGGGACTTTATTGGAAACGAATCATGGGTGGACCCTGCCATTAATAAATGTATCCAAATATCATATTAAGATAATAACGCAAATGAATATATTCAAAATCGTTTAATTTGTGTTTTTGTTTGCACTTTTTTAATGCATAAGAATAGGGACACCGCGATATTAGGAACCAAAATGGCGTTCAAATGAAAGTTGTCGCAACTCTTTCTATCTATGGCTCTGTCCACGTGTGCCTGTGACAGATAACAGTGACTACGTATAGTGTGAGTCATGTTCTTCGTCGTTTTCAAATATGCCTATTTTTCGCCCGAGATTGCAAGTGTAGGCCTATTTGATGTTTTTTCAACTTGGCATGTTATGTGGGGTAGGCCTAGGCCTAGTCTAAAACAACGAATCTTTGCATTTTTACTTTAAAAAGGCTAGGCTATGGCATCTAAGGCCCCTAGGCCAAAATTACAGGGAATTTATTGGATACACCCCTCTCCTTAAGTGGGCCATGCCTGAAACGACCTGGCCTAGGCCCACATCCTAGTTCTGGCCTATCCATTGAAGCGTGGTTGAGGGTAGGCCTAGGCCTAGCGGTATCGGCCTAGCTTTGTTGTTATTTTCTTAACCTTTAATGAGTCCATTCAGCTGCAAAAAGTGGTTCAACATGACATTTGAAGAGACCGATGAAAGACGACATGATTGTGGTCCACATCAACTTCGTCAGCCTTTCATATTTATCAGTGGGTTTATTTTAGTAAACCCGCAATGTAAACAATCTTATCGCTACAATTTCTTCGGGATAACCCGATGTCAGGGAATTCCTCTCTCACGCCTGAGAGACTGAACATGAATATTAATGAGGTACATAAGAACTCCCAAGCTTTTGATAAACGTGTTTTGCCTCGTTTTCACCAAATTTTGATGACTAAACTTATTTCAGTGATAATTGATTCATCATTGCTATTTTGATTTTTTTAATATTTTTCCCTAACATAAAAAATGATGAATTCGAAAAATGCTAAGAGATATTCCAAACCAGGACTTCCCCTTTAAGCGGCTTATTGTTATCCTAGTAAGTATTTGATTATTTTTGATCCAGTAACCCTACGATTGAGATCATACAGTAAAACAAATGTGTTATTTGGGTTTTTGGATCATGTTCCTATTTGTTCTATTTATATACATTAAAATGGATGGTTAAAGAGATTTTAAGGATCAAAATGCTGCTTATTTTTAGCATGGACTTTGGCCTATTAATTTCCCCATTGTTCCGGAATGGTCATAAAGTAAAAACATGATATTTTAGGTTTTTCTGGATCATGTTCCTAATTGTACATTTTTGCATCTATATTAATTACAGATATTCTGAGCCTCAGTTCTGACGTAATTCCAGTATGACCTTTTTCCCAATGACTCAATAGGTCATACAGTAAAATGAATGCGTTATTTATGTTTCTTTGGTCATGTTTCTATCTGTACTTAATGTATTTATGTCCATAGCATTTGACGGTTAAAGAGATACTGAACATCAAATTTGACTTTCAAATATAGAATGACCTTTAACCTGATGACCCCAAGAGGTCATATGGTAAAAAATGTGTTATTTGAGTTCCTTTTAGTTTCTATTTGTATTTAATACATTGTAATTAATTATTAGAGATAAATTGAGACTTACATTTCCAGAATATCTGCCTTTTAATTAATTAGAATTAAGTACATTACTATTGGCTGATCAATGTAGATTTTGGATATAATTTTTCTGGATCACAACATACACAGATTTCAGTAATAAAACAAACTATTGCAATTTGTTTGATTTGATACCTATTTTTTTCCTCCTATGAGGTTTGTAGTTGACTGTTGGTCAATATTTATACCACTTACATTTGTTCACCTCACTTCTTCTCTATCGATTACAGTACAGTGATTAGTGACAACATTTGTCATAAATTTATAAGAAAAATATCTTTCCTTCTTAGTTTTAATTCAATTTTCATTTTGTCTGTTAATCCCTTCCAACTGTTGAAAGGATATCTGAATAATTGACGTTTGACTGTTGGTCAATTTTTATACCATTTTAGAAGTTTGCCGGTTTTTTTTAATAACTCCTTATTCTAAAATGATTATTTTAGCACTTATGGATTGCCTTGATTGAGGCTCTGTTGACCAGTATAGGTTGGCATTGTTTATTTTTTCTTGAGAATTACTTCTGTACTATACATCGTCGTATACAACGTCTTTCTAGGGGAAATTCTATTAGTTTATAACGTACTTAATTGATAGTTTAGTTAAATTACACTAAATCGATTGTATCTTTAATTTGGTATGTAGTAAATCAAGCAAATATATTATTGAAAGTCTAGGATAATATAATACCGTAATTTGTTTTAAAGAAAGTTTCGTGTCTGACAGCCAGCCCACGGGCTTTTCATGATTAATTTTGTCAATTTTGATTCATGGCGATGCAAAAAGCAATCTGTCTTGATGTATCCTATAGAGAGTAGGGCTCGTTTGGTACATATTTTACTCTTAACAGTTATAGCCATCAAACGGGACATAATTTGGGACTTTAATTACGTAATTTGTAAAAGACGTTACCGGTATGTAGATTTAGAGGTTTTGTGAAAAAGAAATATTTAGTACAAAAGTAACTTTTGTAGTAACATAATAACTTCACTAGGGCATCAATCAAGGCGATCTATAAGTCCTAAAATAATCATTTCAGAAAAAAAGGGTCAATAAAAAAACCGCAAACATCTACATGGTATAAATATTGACCAACAGTCAATTACAAACCTCATTTATTAAGATTAGAAGGGATTAACAGACAGAATGATAATTGGATTAAAACTAAGAAGGAAAGATTTTTCTTATAAATTTATGACAAAATTTGTCTGTAAGTTACTGTAATCGATGGAGTAAGTTACTGTAATCGATGGAGAAAAGGTGAGGTGAACATATACAAGTGGGTTAGACAAACAATCAAACCAGACGATGAAGTAGCAGGAAATAATTATTTCAGGGCAGTTGGGAGGTACAGAAAAGAAACACCACTTAGAATAAGAGTATTTGATCAATAGTTATAAAATACAGTACGGATTTACAACTTGAAAACTTAAACAAGAGATCAAATGTGCTCAGAACCATGTATCGTTTCAACGGACTAAATATTAACATGTTTTTTTTATGATATAAAGCCCCATCTGGGCCATCCAGACATTTGTTGGAACAGTGAAGGACGTACTAACTGAGCAGATGTCGGTAAGGGAGGTGAGTCCCATCTCTTTAAAATTCTGTGATTGAAATGACTGCATTTTAGAGTACTTCAGTTGCTGAAATTACTCCAGATTAAATCTCCTTCATCAGTAAGGAATGGATTCACTAAAATTAACATGAGTCCACGGAATCCAGGAAAATAGAGGTGCATTACTTATTTATCAAATTAGTTATACTGTAGATATTACGAAACTCAACTTTGACGATCAAAAACAAATAAGCGAGATAAGAGACGGTAGTTAAAATACGCAATATCGTCAGTTTAGATCCACATTATATACACAAATTTACCAAACGAACACTGTTGGGAAATAAGTTTATAACTCCCGAGGACAAAATCACTGTTTAAAGTTTGGGTAGACTCTGGCTATAAAACAATATAAGATTTTATGGTAACACATTATTCACACATTAATATAAAAAGAAAACGGACTAATTGAATACTTTGCACTCTTGCATGCAATACCAAACGACTAGTAGAAACTAATTTCAACTATTGTGAATGATATGATACAAGTTAAACCAAAATATCATTTATTTCATAAAAATCATACAGAATATTTGTATCATAATCTTTTTGTAAATAACATATAAAAAATTCATATTCTCAAACAAAATGGAGCATATATTTTGAAAATGAAAATATTGATTTGAACAAGATATGCTATTATAAAATGTATTTTATAAAGCATACGACAAACGTAGCGAAATTCAATATTAAAGTGCAACAAAAAATGAAAAACATGGGTTAGTTAAGTGTGATTTTCGCTCAGTGATTGCTGAGTGCATTCTTAATGAAGTAAGACAAGGCTTTCCTATAGTTGGTGTGAAATAATTCCAGGAACACAATGCACATTTTTAAAATGAACCTACTTCTTTATTTACTTTACATTTTATTCAAAAGATAAAAAAATAATGAATATCAGTCTTCAAACTATATGTGGAATTTAATTAAAGTAGAACTTAAAAAAAAAATCTACTTGAAATTGATTATTAGTCAAACCGAATTAAAGCTGAAAAATGGGGCAAGGTTGAATAAAAAAAATTCGTAGAAATTGTAGGATAAAATAATTTAAAAAGTGTATATCCTTATACATTTGACTAATATATAAAATATAAATATAAAATACAAATGTAACAGTATATTCACTATTATAATGTGTATGAATGTGCAGGTGTGCGTATACAACTGTATGTGTACGGTAATTAGGCCTAACATAGTTTATTTAGCACAAATTTAAAATGGCCGCCATTAAATATAATTTTGCATATATCTTTGGATAGGAAACTCGTAAAAACTTAATGAACACATTAGTAAAAGGTATAGATACAATTGTCTTGCTTTTTCATGTCTAATAAAAAAAAATTAAAAAATAAAAATAAATTCAAAATAGTCGCCATTAAAGTGGCATTATTTGGTCTGTATCCAAAATGAGTATTAACTTAATTCTATAGTGATCATGTCTATTATGACCATTGAATTAAAAATATTTTTACATTTTTCTAACAAAAAACAATAGATGCCTAATTCACATAAATTTGCATTAACCCAGTATGACTATCCCCCCAAAAATGTCATCTTTTTAGACAATGTCATCTTTTATGGCGTAACTAGTGGTCCGATTGTTATGCGGTCTATATCATCAAAATATAGAAAATCAAACAATATAACAAGTAAAGAAATTTATTAGCTAAAATGCGATTATGGCTATTTATATTACGCATACGGCCAAAACTAAAAATTGTCATCTTATCTTAGAAATGTGACCTTTTGACCTTATAATGATCCCATTTTTATGGACTTTACAATATAGGCAATCAAACACTTTCTGAAATTACATCAAATTAAACAAAATTGATAAAAACTGCATTTATGGATATTCATATCACCCCCCCCCCCTCCAAAAAGAGTGTTACTAGTATTCTTGAGAATACTGTATAACCTTTGTTATACCAAAATACAGTATAGGCTAAAAAAGAACTCTTTGGAATGGTATTTAAAAAAAATAACTAGATCACATAAAACTGCACTATAATGAATATTTAAATTTTCCCACTTCCAAAAAATTAAAGTTTTTTTTAAAAAGTTTTTTTCTTGGTAAGGTGACCTTTTGAACTTTTATGACATAATTAATAATTTGAATTTTGTAAGCTATATATCACAATGTAGACAAGCAAGAACTCTTTTCAATGGTACCATAAATTGGTCAAATACAACTGTATTACGGCTATTTATATTACACCTACCACAAAAAATCAATATAAAATATCAATATGTGGAGTTTTGACATCCTAATAACATAGTTAAGGATATGATGGTTATGAACTTTATAAACAAATATTGGTTATCTGACACTCTTTTAAATTATATTGGAATTAGAGAAGTTAATAATATCAAACGGTACATAATGGCTACTATATATTACCCCTACCCCAATGTTTTTTTTTCGATTTTTTTCTTTTTCTTGGCAATGTGACCATTTATGATCTAATTGATTATCCGATTGTTATAAGCGATATACCAAAATCTAAAAAACTATTTTGAATTATATAAAACCAAACGAAATTTATCACTTGAAACTGTACTTAATGCTATTTATATTACCCCTACTCTGAAACCTAAAAATTGACATAATGTTTTCTTGGAAATATAAACTTTTAATAACATTATTGATGATCCAATTGTTATGCACTTATAGCACCATATACTTAATGGCTATTTGTTTCCCATCCCAAAAATTAAAATATTTGTTTTTTTCTTGGTAATTTTACCTTTCGATGGTATCATTAGTAATGTTATGAGTTTTATATTAAAATATAGACAATTGTAAACTCATTGGAATGATACCAAAATAAAATATGCATCATATAACACTGCAGTTATAGCTATTTATATTACACATTATACAAAAAACTTAAAATTGTTATTTTTTTCTTGAAAATGTGACCTTTTGAACTTTTATGGTCAATAATCCGATGGTTATGAGCATTATACTGAATATAAACATTGACACACTCTTGGAATTATATAGAATATAGTATATTTTACCCCTACGCTAAAACTAAAATATGTCATCTTTCTTCGAACTTTTGACATTTTAATTACATAGTTAATAATAGATTAAATACAGTATACTAAGATACGCGATGTAATTCTGGAATGTCCTTTCCGGTTGCTTTGTAATATAATATTCCATTATGTAAATGGGTAGGTTCTGAATCATTTTAAGCAAACTCCAAGTTTTATAAGGTAGTTATTCATATAAAACATGTCAAAGGTCAAATCAGAAATAGCATTTAGAATGTATGCACTTGATGCAGAATATTATCATAATCTTTATTAGCCAGTTGCTTAGCTTTAAAAAAACATTTAAAGACACAAAATAAGTCTCTACAAGTTTTATATCTCACGATATAAGATTAAGTAAACATGAAAAGCAACACAATTTTACCATTTCCTTTACTAAAGTGTTCTTTAGTCCTAGAATTAAGTCTTTACGAGTTTCCTATCTCAAGATATAATTAATGCAACGGTATATTTAATGGCGGCCATTTTAATTTTATGCTAATTAGACATGAAAATCACCACAATATTATCAATACCTTTACCAATGTGTTTCTTGACCCTCTAAACATGGCTATAGACACACGAAATAAGACTCTATGAGTTTCCTATCCCAATATATATGTAAAAGTATATTTAATGGCGGCTATTTTAAATTTATGATAATTAGACGCGAAAAAGCAACACAATATTTTCAATACCTTTACTAACGTGTTCCTTGACTCTATAAATATGGGTATAGGCACCAAAATTATGTTTCTATGAGTTTCCTATTCCGAGATATATGCAAGAGTATATTTAAAGGCAGCCATTTTGAATTTATGCATAGCAGGCACTGTTCCACTCCTCCAATTTTGGATATTTCAAGTCAGATGCATGTGAAGTAGTTTTTGTTGCCATTTGTTTTGGATTGAGCCCGTTTTTTCATATTTTGACTGGACTATATCCCATTGAATACGGTAAGTTATGTTATGCTAGGAAATATAGATATTTTGTTGTGTATATCATATTTTAGCATTTAACCCCTTTTTATTTGAGTATTATCTAATGCAAACCAGTGACTTTTAATACTGTACTGTATATACACAATCTATGTAATGAAATGAAATGATGAGGTGCGAAAATTTAAGAATATGCACCCCTAGATACTCGGAAATGGTAGGCCTACTATTTTTTTTAATTCATTTGAAGTTTCATACTTCGAACCCCATTTAATACGGTAAGTTATGTGATCAAGTAATTTGGAGTGTTATGGGAGGAAATATATATATTTTGTTGTGTATATCATATTTTGGCATTAACCCTATTTTATTTGAATATTACCTAATGCAAATCATTGACTTTTAATACTGCAATTTATGTAATGAAATGAAATGATGAGGTGCGAATGGTAGGCCTGCTATTTATTTTTAAAATTCATGTGAAAAAAAACAACATTTTTGAACATTACACCTGTTTGAACATAACACCGTTAAAATTGTTGTCATTCTGTCATAATTTAACGGAATTTCATTTAAAAGTTAAACACGTCCACCTTAGCCCCATCAGGTCTTGAGCTAATGTACAGACATTTTAGCATAGGCCGTATGTCAATCCGATGTTCGTAAATGTTATTAAAAAGCCTTTAAAATTGTCACAAATTAACAAAATTTTGACGTGATTTGGAGAACAAAATCCCAGCCCATTACATTATGATTGGGATAAGGGTGCAAAAAACATCAATAACAGCAGCCTGGCCATAATTGAGGTAAGATGGGAATATTTTAGATTGGAAAACCTTAATATTCCCTAGTAGTTTTCTTTAATACTGTAACTCTTTTAATTTTCCTAGACCTTAAGACCAAATAAATATGTATTCTGTAGGTGAGGCACTTTCAATGTTTTTCCCATGTCATTTAAGGTTCACGGATTTCTAACATGTTTCTATCCATTCTCCATTTTTGTACTTTTATTTAATCTCATTTCTCTTAGTAAATTAATTACTGTACTAATGTATTCGTCGAACTCGTTTGCCTGCAAATACGGTAATAAATGTAAAATAAAGACAAAGTCGATGGATAGTTGAGTGTAAACGGGAGGGGTATTCTGTCTAAGTTCGAGGGGTAGTTATGTATAAACTCGATGGATAGTTCTGTGTAGACTCAATTGAGTGTTTTGTGTAGGTAAACTCGATGAGCAGGTCAACTCAATAGTATAGTTCTGTAAACTTGATGTATAGTACTCTGTAAATTCGACGGATAGTTCTCTGTAAACTCGATAGATGTTTCTGTATACTTAATGAACAGTTCTATACACTCAATGAATAGGTCTGTATACTCGATGGGAAGTTCTGTGTAAACTTGATAGATAGTTCTGTAAAATCGGTGGACACCGTATTTTTGTATACTAGATGAGTAGTCCGGTAAACTCGATGTACTTATGTCCGCTTGGGCATGTCATAATATGAGCGGAAACCAAACATATCTATGGTGATTACCATAGTCAAATTGTGAACGTGTGGTGACAGCGAGTGAGGGAGATCTGTGCGCAAAATGACGACTTGTACTTAAATACGTACTAAATGGATTGATAACATCAGAAGATTGAGTAATGGAACAGAAAACGCCGGTGAATGAGTGAGGAAAACGAAGAATTAAATATAACCATGAATATAGTGGTAAATATGCCAATTTATTACTAATTTTAGCAACATCATTGTCAATATTATTATCATTACAAAATGACTTCAATTATTACTCGTTCATTCTTCACCATTGTCATATCCTAAAATAAAGGTGCCGTTTGAAGTAATACAGCTTTAAAATTTAAGATCGTGAGTTACAACATGGAGTTATTTTTTATAACTTCATGGTTATAACAATATATAAACTGAGTATAATGATAACAGTCAGATACCTAATTTGAGCTGTTAATACAAAAAATGAGCTTTTCTGATAACAAGCTAAATTATGATTGATAATATTATGTTTGTTAGGCTCAAAAATAACATTTTGCTAAGTCTATTTCTGCTCGTTTCAATCGTGTTAAAATCGACAGGTGAATTTATGAACAGGATTGAAAGCAATGCAATTGGGAAATTATTAGGAATAAGATATATTTGAAGGAAATCGTGTTCGATACTAGAAATAACAGATGGGCTTTACGTTTGATACGATAGGAGTAATGGGGAAGTTGGCATCTGACGGCATTGACTCATGGGCAATCAACAGAACCGCGTGCACTAAGATCAGTAGCTGATATAAATCCATATCATATAAACGCTTACTAGTCAGCTTACGTCATATAGAACGGCTGGATACATTCAACAGTTTAGAGATATAATTCTTGTAAGTTTACCACCGTCACCGTCTGGAGCTTTAACGACTCATTGTAACAATGTTCAAGCTTAAGTTAATATGCACTTGGACAACGGTGGTGCTATTTTTCTCCATTATGGAACCGGCTAACTCTCAAAGAATGGATAAATTTTTACAGATTGTCAGTGATCTTGCATCTAAACCCGTGGTTAGTTACTGTAGGCCCATCAAGATGAGAAAAGTGATCGAGAGGACTGGGTGTAAGCCCCTTACCGTTCTGGAAACAACCAAATGTGTAGGAAGATGTTTAAGTTATGAGGTAAGCTGCAAAGTTTGAGCTTGTTCATTATTGCTATTATAAAGTATTAGCCCTTTTTGTGTTAGTTTTGGCATGTTTGGCCTGCAATTATTTTCCTTTCGGCATTCCTTTAGAAACGTGAACGTTCTAAACTGATAAGAGCGACTTTAAATAAACATAGTAGTTTTTGTAATCGGTGTGGTTTTAGAGGGTTATCTAAAAGGAATTAGTTCTATTAATATAACTAAGGTAGATCCACACCAAGTCCTGTTTTCTGATCAGAACAGTTAAAATAAAAAAAAACATATCAATGATGAAGCATAGAACCACCTACTAGACGAGCATCAAAACTTTCTCAAAATTTTGTTTTGGATTTGCAGTCATTGAACATTTTAGAACCAAATTACACAAATTCTAGTAGTTTTATTAATCTGGTTCTGAACTGAGAAAATAGGATTTGGCCTCTTACAAAAACTGAATTTGTAATTAGTAACTTAGAAGTATAAACTGAACTAATTGAAATCAATCTGCACCTGTTAAGAGGTGGTGAGGCGCACCCAAAATTGACACTTTTCGTTTAGCAGTATCAGTGTCTCAGCCTCTATAATGGACTATACAAAATTCCATCGACTTTTAGTTGATATATACAAAATAATCAAAACTAATATATAATTGACGTTTATACCATAAAACTCACTTTTATTATTACATATAGACATAAAAGAAATATGTAGCTCAATAAAATATGAGTTACCAATATAAATACGTATTATCAACTATCTTTCCTAATGATGAACAAAACCAATGTCAAAATAATTGAATCAAATTAATGATTTCTAATTTCTAACTAATTTGAAAAAATTGCAAATCTAAATTTGTATTTTTTTGATTTTGTGAGCTACACAATATTTCTGGTAAACACATACAAAACAATTGATACCTGATATTAAAAAACTTCAATTAAATCCACACACAATATTACAACATTGACAACCTCAAATCCCCCATACTAATACTAGAAAAACAAAAATAGGACAATAAAATCGTTACTAAAGAAATAAAATATTACAAATCGTAGTTCAGAAAAATTTTACCACATTCTCTGGAAACAAAACCAATGTACCACTTTAAGAGCAAAATGATTGCCTCAGATTATAATGTCGTTGCTAGATACAAACATGGTATCAACCAATTATTTTAAACAATCAACTGCAGGTAATTAGTAATAAAGGCGGACCTCGCTTAACTGCTGATGTAATTGCTCTAATATTTACATTATACGTATTACGAGATCGTTTGTATAGGAATGGTAACTAGTTTTGTAAATGAAGCTAACAAATTTATTAGTAAGTGCTAGTTTGTCTTTACATTAATGAAAGTGATTTACGTGAAATAGACAATATGTTGAAACCAGTAGTATTTATGTAGAAGCATTCTGCGTTTTTACTAGCCTAAAATTATAAAACATGTAAATAAACAGAATAAATAGGTTATAAAAGAAGTTAATCAAGTTTATTGAAAATAATGAATTTGCCTATACCTTAAAAACATGTTGAATGTCGAATATACCATGTAAAAATCATTTACACGTTAAGTTTACCATATGATGTATGTGTTTACCGTTTATCGATTGAGTAGCAACGGTTCACGAAGTTTCTTCACCCACTTCGCGTTGTTTACTTATTCCCAAAGAGAAAATAAACATTGTTTTAATATACAAATAAAATGTCAATTGAACAACTGTTAATTCATTAATTAATTTTCTTTAATTTATTTTGAGTCTCTAATTTCCCATTTAAATATATGAGTTAATTCACAATGCGTTTACCATAACATCCAAAGGCAGAAGTTAGTTTGGCTTTTTATCTTTAACAAAATTGCAATGACGTGATATCAGGATTATAAATCTTTTAAATATCATTAATGTCCAATATACATTTTTATTAAAATGTCAAAGAACTTTAAAGGGAGACGTTGAAAATGAGTTTAAACCTATAAGGCACAATTACCCTTGTAATAAACATAATTACTGTCGGATACACTTATTTGAATATATGGAATGTACTGTTAAAATCTACCAATGTGAAGGGATCGTGTTAAGTTCTAACTATTTTAAATGAAAATACAACGGTAACAACTATTAACACCACAGTCATAGTACCTCTAAAAGCAACTCGGGATTAGTAGTAAATGAATATAGACTGCTAGATGGGTTATAGTTGAAATCATAGGCCCAGGTGCTATGAAAATTGCCATAACCCGAGGTGCTTACGCCGAGGGTTATAGTAGTTTTCATAGCACCGTGGGACTATCATTTCAACTTTAATCCAATCTTAAAGCAGTCCATATTACTTTTATTTACAGAGCAAAGTTGACTGACCATCCGAACAAAGTTGATGATCCTACCTAAACTTGGGCTAGAGGCTAGTCTTCGTAGGCCTAGCATATGCGGTGACTAGGCCTAGCAACAGCCCCCTATATCGGCCTACGCTACACTAGGCTAGGCCTAGCCTACCTAGTACGGTAGCCCACAACTGCCACGCACATTATAAATATAATCGCACAATTAAAAAGCACCTCACAAAATTAAAGAACCCTACAATAAATTCAAAAGCACCTCGCACAATTAAAGAACCCTGCAACAAATTTAAGAGCACCTCGCGCACAATTAAAGAACTCCACAACAAATTCAAAAATACCCCGCACAAATAAAGAACTCCGTAACAAATTCAAACGCACCTCGCGCACAATTAAAGAACTCCGCAACATATTCAAAAATACCCC
>JAOTQE010112553.1:0-27906 GCA_025631205.1 Nesometra sesokonis
GATAACTCCAGTCCTATGAGATAACTCCAGTCCTATGAGATAACTCCAGTCCTATGAGATAACTCCAGTCCTATGAGCCTTCAGACTTGGACAATGGATATACTTACTAGTATCTCAGTACTGGTGAGGAAGGCAGCAATTGCTGAGTGATTAAATAACAGTTTGATTTAAACTTACGCTGTTGGACAGATGTACTTGATATGTGGTTCCTTAATATTCTCTAGTCCTGCAGCCCAGGAATGTCTAAAGAATTAACAGTTAATAGACATATTAATTTTTATTCTAGTACCATATTTTCTTCATGACTGCAGTTATCATATAAGGTATGGTGACCAAAATTGTCTCCACGAAAGTTCCCAAATCACTGAAGGGTTTGTAAAAAAAAATTAGCACAATTAAAGGTCATCGAGGACTATGTTTTAATCATAGATTTATTATTTACAGCTAGATAGTAAATTTAACACTGTAGAATTACAATCTCATGAAGGCGCCTACTATTGATAGTCGTCAGCCTTCGTCACAAACATTTGAGTTAAATAATAATTGCTTTATAATAATTGTACTTTTAACATGATTTTGTCATAAAATGTATTATACATGTTACATGTCAATATTTTGGATTAAATTTACTTGCATTTATTGATAAATTTGAAACTTTTCTGGAAGATTGGTGACGCAATTTCGTCGTGAGATGATTGGTTGGATTCCGGACATGTCTGTCAATAGTAGGCGCTTCTATGGAACTGCACTTTGGGGTTACTAGTATGTATTCTGTGGAAGTTCACTATCTAGCCATTAAAATAATACATCTATGGTTTTTATGCATTTCATCACACCATTTTTCATGAGTATGCATCTTACATGCAATTAAAAAAAATGGAAAAAAATAAATCTAAAGCGAAATATCACTGGTCACATTGGTTTCTTAGACCAATAGCAGACATCGTACTACAGTACCAAACAATTTTTGCATAGAGGGCACCATCCACCTTGGCAAACATTCTCCTACTGGCATCACAATGCGGGGAATACTGTTTAGCACCTAGGTGCTACCGTATAGGTAGAAATCCTACAATGCCTAAACATAGTGGTTTGATGTTCAGAGTTTAATTATGCTGGGTGGAGGTGACCAGGGCAACTCACCTTCAGAATTGTCCACTGACTCAAAAGCTTACATTAAAGATTTTGTCACCAATTTTTATTTGAAGAAATATATGTATTATGATCGATCTACTCGAAATAAAGAGTATTAAAATAATATTTATCTAATTTTGCAACATTATAATGCTAAAAATGAGCAAAAATACATTAAAAGGCTGGAAGCCTCTATAATTTTGGCCACTTTTCAGTGTAAATATCTTATTAAACAACATTTAAATACACTAATTTCAATTTTCAAGCTATAAACTTTGATGTTACTTTAATATGAGCAAGTTAATTTAAAAATTGATGGTGATAACTTTTTGGTCATTTTCGAGTGAAGGCCTTCATTCCACCAAGTCAAACTTCAAACTGGTAAAATGCTGTTTTAATAATTTTACCCCTGCATTTAGATTTTTCTAGCTACTGTACATCACTATTGTAGTGAGAGGCATACTGCAGGGGAAGATTTAGCGGTGAGAGAGGGGGCACGTCCCTCTATTATTGCCAAAGTACATGCAGACCCCTCTTATATTATGTGCGCCACAGACAAAAAAAAAAAAAAAAATACTTGTCAAATTTCAATCCTAGAACACACACACCCGGACAGAAATTGTGCACCCCCTCTTTTACATAATCCTGGATCGACTCCTGTACTGAAGTTTGAGTTTTTTTTAAATTCTTCCGATACTTTGAGGTTGTAGATTCCAATTCAGGACACTTGACTTTCAAAGCCACTTCCTTGGTCTATGAATTACTTCATTGCTGTTGACAAGCCAGTGTGAAGGTGAATAAAACATCTTGAATGACACCATATCTTCAGTTATTTTGTTAAATATTTTAATAGTTATTCTTACCCAGTATCCCCTAAGCCATGAAGAAATATAACCTGAAATAAAATATAAACACAGTAAAAATACATACAAGTACCAATTCTCCTGTTTTTTTTAATTTCCATGGCTCACATTTCACCAAGGTTCCAAGGCCATTGCCTCCAGTGACCTCTAAATTGACCTGAGTGTATTCAATGATTGACCTCAGTGCCCTCTCAATTGACCTCAGTGCCCTCTCAATTGACCTCAGTGCCCTCTCAATTGACCTCAGTGCCATCTCAATTGATTTCAGTGCCCTCTCAACTGACCTCAGTGCTCTCTCAACTGACCTCAGTGCCCTCTCAATTGACCTCAGTACCCTCTCAATTGACCTCAGTACCTTCTCAATTGACCTCAGTGCCCTCTCAATTGACCTCAGTGCCCCCTAAATTGACCTTACAGTGCCCTCTCAATTGACCTCAGTGCCTTCTCAATTGACCTCAGTGCTCTCTCAACTGACCTCAGTGCCCTCTCAATTGACCTCAGTACCCTCTCAACTGACCTCACAGTGCCCTCTCAATTGACCTCAGTGCCCTCTCAATTGACCTCAGTACCCTCTCAATTGACCTCAGTACCCTCTCAATTGACCTCAGTGCCCTCTCAATTGACCTCAGTACCCTCTCAATTGACCTCAGTGCTCCCTAAATTGATCTCACAGTGCCCTCTCAATTGACCTCAGTACCCTCTCAATTGACCTCAGTACCCTCTCAATTGACCTCAGTGCCCTCTCAATTGACTTCAGTGCCCTCTCAACTGACCTCAGTGCCATCTCAATTGACCTCAGTGCCCTCTCAATTGACCTCTGTGCCCTCTCAATTGACCTCAGTGCCCTCTCAATTGACCTCAGTGCCCTCTCAATTGACCTCAGTGCTCTCTCAATTGACCTTAGTGCCCATCCCAATTGACCACAGTGCCCTCTTAATTGATCTCAAAGATTGACAAACATTTAAGACCACTTTGGCACCTTTGAGAGGCCTCCTCATTTCAAATGCAGACTATAGCCCTGGATAATGGCCTGGATAATGGCCTTGGACAAATGGCCCTGGATAATGGCCCTGGACAAATGGCCCTGGATAATGGCCCTGGATAATGGCCTAGTTATTGCCCTGGTCCCTACAATGCCAAAATTCTATACATGAAAGTCTGGAGGGTCAGTTTAGGAAGAGTTAAATGGATAATCTAAATATATTATTTAAAAAAATAACAACTCACAGATGCTGTATGCTTGGCTGTAGGGTTTACTACTACAGGTCTGTCCATAACTGAATAGGAGTTACCACACATGCACCGTACAACTGATGGTAGTATTAAAAACGATGCTAACTGTAAGTAAAAAATGTACTGTTATGGAGGGAACCACAAATCAGTAGTGTATCTTAAAAACATACAGTGTCATTTTTAGGTCCACACGAAGCGGACCTTAGGTTCTCACTCATTTCTTGTTGTTGGGGTTGTTGGTGTTGTTGCAACAACTTTAAAAGCGTCCAGCGTCGCCAGTTTTGAACGGACGTGCATGAAATTTGTACACATATACTACAGATAATTTCGCCCTAGGGTGTCCACTAGATCCACAAAACCAAAAACGATTTTCACCGGTAAGCAGTAAGAACTCTAAAATACATCTGGAGTTATCGCTCGCTTAATGGCGCGGTCAGTTAAGAATATAATCGTTTAACATGACCGTTCTACATAATAAAGCGAAGGCCGTGAGTTTGATTCTCACTGCGGGAAACACACTAAATTGTTTTTTTTTTTCTTCTAATTCCCATCCAAATTTAGAAAAAAAATTAGTATGTACGTATGAACATTCTAAATTATTTAAAATAGTTAAGCTAATTTTCTCTTCCAAACTGGCTTGTCAAAACTACAAAAATAACTTTATAACTTTAATGTAACGTATCCAATTAGTGGTAATTAATAATGGAAGAATGCTTTTACAGCCCGAATTCGCAGTGGAAGTGCGGACCTGGTAAGCGGTCGCTCTTGTTTATTTAAAGATGTATTTAAGCTAAAAATGACCAAGAATTTCATCACAAATAATTTTCAAATTAACTTGCTCATATTAAAATAACATCACAAAGTTTTTCATTCATACATTCACGCACACACTTTCATTATTCTATTGACCTCAGCCAATCAGTGTCTGGAATCCGTGATTTTTTGCGAAGATATTCTGTGGTAATCGGGAGTAATAAAAATTGTTGCACCCAATCGCAACAGGCAACAATTGTGGTATCGATTACGTAATGATTAGAATTCATGAACATTCATACAAAATTTTACTTTGTGATATGGTGCGATTGGTTGCTACAATTGCTACAACCGATCATAACTATTACCCCATTCAGACTAGCATTGCATTGTGATCGGTTGTAGCAATTGCGACAACCAATTGCACCCAAAGTAAAATTGTGTGTGAATGCTCACCAATAGTAATCGATTGTAAATTTGTTACTGGTTGCAACTGGTTGTTACAATCTTTTTACAAATTCCACAGGCACTGATTGGCTCGACTGGCTGAGGTCAGGATGACTCTCTATCGCCGAATGATCTACGATAGACAACATATTCTGTGATGTAAACTGTATGAAATGCGTTTGAAAGTTGCAATTGGCTGCGATCAGAAATTGAATTACCACCGATTACATCGCGAGCAATTGCATTGTGATATATGCAATGCTAGTATGCTGAATAGGGTATAAGCCAGGGGTGAATGAGGTTTTTGTCCTGGGTAAACCAGCTCACAAAACGACGATGATGCCTTTCCAGTAAGACCATATAGCGCCGCGGCACTATAATCTTTGGTTGAACACAGAGCAACTCATACCCATGCTCACTCATACCCACCAACAAATCGTTAATAAATTTTGGATAACAGTGGCAAAATCATAGGTAGCAAGTAACAGAATCATGTTGTTTTAAAAGGAACACTCACTCACTAGGGGTCTAGGCCTAGGCCTTCTACTAGCCATCCACTGTTAATATCGGAAAATAAATTTCACATAAAATAGGAATAGGCCTAGCCTAAGTTGGAGTTTTGTATTAGGCACACCCATTTTATTCATAGAGGGTAAGAGTTGTCTCGAAATCTGGGTATGATTTACCCTTTTGGGTACGAGTTGGTATGGGTACGAGTTTGCTTGGGTACGAGTTGACATGCACCGGTCCAGTATCAAGGCCTGGCCCCACGTCTTAGCTTACTGCTGCTATGGCCTTAGCCTAGCCTAAGCTAGGCCTACTAATACTAGGCCTAGATTTTAATTTTTAATGCGTTTAACCATGAAATTAGTTTTTACAGATAACTAAAGGAAAAAAGAATATAATTTGCTTACAGTTTTTGCTTTAAAATAATTGGTAAGAAACAATTTATTAGAAAATAACATCTGTCAATTCATCACTTTTTATCCAGCACACAACGCACTCTGAAAAGATCCATCAAAAACAAAACTACGAAGCCTCAGAAGGGACATTTGGTAAAACAACTCTCGATGCTGCAGTCTGTGCCAGAAATTTGTTTTAATTTGGTTTTTTTTTCTAACTCAGCTTGTTGTAGGCCTACCTACATACCTACCTCGCCACTCTCACGCATTATGCATGAGTTTCACGCATTATTGGAGCCTATTTTTTACGTCTCGCGCATAAATAATTTTTCTCACGCATTAGCAAAATTCTCACTTATACAGTCATTTCAATAATTTTTCTCACGCATGAGACAATATAGAGCAAAAAAAAAACGGCCCCAAAACACGGCCCAGAAATGGGCAGGTGAGCTTTTTTTTCGCTTGAAATCGAAATGGGGGAAAATGTGGCCCCGGTACTGATGGCGGGGTTTGTCGCACGCATTGGAGCCAAATAAAAAGTTGGCAGGTAGGCCTATACAAAGTAACTTTGTTACAAGGTTTCCGAATGTTTACAAATTCCTTCTAAAACTCCGCTCCATGGTCAAGCCTTATTTGTCCGAGTGGGTACATTTGACTTTTATTTTAATCTACAATTCATTCACGCACATGCTCCAGTCTCTGATTGTGGACCATAAAGTTTCAGATTCCCCAGTCTGTGGGGGGGGGGGGGGCGTCGCCAACTAGTGTGGTACTGAGGTTGGTAGGTTTTACCTTTACATTCAAATAGTAACACAGTCATGCCTAAAATGAATTATTCTTTAATTTCACGCATTTACATCACAAACGAGCACCATTTCCAATCATCTAGATGTTCCACATTCTAAAATGTTTTCATCTCAACCCAGCAACTATGATGGAGCTGAAATGGGCGTGTTGTTTTCTTCAATTAAGACATATTCATACTTCACTTAAATTGAAGCAACTTTTTTAAATGTTGTTAATGTTTAAGGGTGCCATTTCCGAGCATCTGGAAGTGCAATATTATAAAATTTTAGTACCCTTAGTTCAGCAACAACCCTGTTTGGACTGAGGTAAACTACGCTCACGCACAATACACCCTCATGTCTGGATCCGCTCCTTAAGGAACACCCTTCAGTGACAATCCTGATTACGGACTTGAGAGGTGCCACATTAAAAGTGGTGAATATATCATAAACCAGCCCCAACCGAAGAGCTTTATAAACATTTAATAATAGGGCTCGAACTTCAATTAACCACATAGAGGGCGCTATTTCCGAACATATATAGATTTATATTTAATGTCGCATCTCGGTTCGGATGATTTTCCCCATTAAAAATGGCAAATCGCATTAAATTGTGACACTGTGAAAAGCTTAATAAATGCATTCGCGTGTTGTATGGAAAGTAGGTTTGGTCGGTTTGAAATTTCAAACGTTGCCTCTCTTCCTTTTCCGCTAGGGCCTATTCCTGGTCACCGTGCGTTGTGTGATACCACTTCGAAACCCAACAGGCTAGTCTGGAAAAACGGGACATTTTGACGGATGTTTTATTTATCATAAAATAACGCAATTTTTTCCTGGACCTGGACCCCGACCGTGGGCTCTCGGCGGCCCACTGGCCCCAGCCTAAATTCTATTAAAATGACAATACATCTTTATAATACATACAATTAGGCCTATCATTATAAACATATAATACATTCAACACATCTTGGCCCTACCTAAATTGCTCGCTTCGCTCGCTAGTCCGAACTTCGAAACCAAGACTGGCTGATCTGGAAAACAACATTTTGATGGACACTAATATGTACTCTTTTAACATGTACAATAACGCCATTTTTTCCGGGGTCTTCGTCCCCTGGACCAGACCGGGGACCCTCGACAGCCACTGGCCCCAGCCTAAATTGCACACTTCGCTAGCAAGTCTGAACTTCAAATCGAAATCAAGACATTCTGATCTGGAAAACGGGACATTTTGACGGACTCTATTGTATTTTTTAACAAGTAAAATTAACGCAAATTTTTTCGAGCCCTCTGGCCCCTGGAAACCGACCGGGGCCTTCGGTGGCTCCCTGTCCCCCAGCTTAAATTGCCCGTTTCGTTTGATTTGAAAGTCTGAACTTCGAAATCAAGACAGGCTGATCTGGAAAGCTTGACCTTTTGATGAACTCTAATGTGTCTTTAACTGCGCATGTAAAATACCGCAAATTTGTCCCCCCCCTAGACCATGACCGGGGCCCTCAGGGGCCCCCTGGCTCCCAGCGTAAATTGCTCGCTTTGCTCGCAAGTCTTCCCCCTTTTATTCCATCCTGGCTGCACCCCTGTAATGGTTAGGTATGGGTTTAAACACCACCACCCCCACAAAAAAAAAAAAAAAAACAGAAATGTGCCTATGCCCTAGTGGTTGCACGAGTATATTTGAAGTGCAGTTTTCTGGACCCCTCTTAAATGCCTGGATCCATCCCCACCCTTCGTAACTAGATTCGCCATTATCTTGTCATCGTCCTAATCTTGTCATCATTAATCTTGTCATCGTCTTAATCGTGTCATTCTTGTGATCCTAGTTGCTCACCTTGATCTCACCACCGCTGTCACCATCATCAGTCATCACTCGCGTCGTTGCCGCGTCATCATCATAACATTACCGTCATCATGTGTCATGTCTACCATACTCTCTCGTTCACCACCCTCAAGAGAAGGCGTTCACTACGAATTTGCTGTTCTCCTAACAGTAAACCTATTCAAATTGGCAAGATAGGCTAAATAAACATGATGAGCAACATCTCTGTGGGCCAAGCCACTAGTGGCCGTGATGGTGATTAAATATTTTAAGTACAGTAAATCAGCTCACTAGATTTTGAGCCAACGGAGCCAAACAGCAATTAATTGAAAATGTTATAAAACATCATTAAAAGTATAGAAAAAAAGTCTCCTTCAACACCATTTCAAATGTAAAGACACTACACACACTTTGTTCCAGAAATGAAAATTTAATAAGGTACGAATGTTCATTACAAAACATAAACATATGGAGCTCTCCTTGAACACCTCTCATAACGTAAAATGTTGGAAGCATTCAGCCTCCACTTTAAGCCTGGCACACACTTGAAAGATATTGCTGTCAAAATTTTATGCAGAGCACTTAGCTGCTGAGCATCACTGCTTGCTACAAACTTTGCAAAAAACGGTTACAAACGTTGAATGTTGTATTCTTTCTGCGCAAGAACTTAGAACATGACTTGGTAATGTTAAAAATGAAATTGACATGATTCAGATGACATGAACCTGGGCTGTTGCAATCAGTCCTCAGTTCCCGGACACACTATCAGCAAACTTACCAAGACACAAAAGACATGGTATGTCGCAGAATGTCAAGCGTGCCAGACTTCACACTACGGTAAATATTTCTCTCAAACTGCAAGCAAAATGTGCATTCGTAGCCATTTGCACAGCAACATTGCTCAAACGTGTGCCTAGCTTTATGGTGCAGTACTTCACAGATGATCAGCCATAAGCCGTTTATCTTAACTACTATTGTACAATACATATGTACATTTATATGGATTATTGCTTCAAGTCTTCTGCAGGAATCTGAAACATCTGTTGGTAATTGATGGCTTTTTAAAATTTAACCATCACTTAGAAAAAATCTGAGACACTGTCAGTTAACTAATCTTACTATTATGGATATTGAGTAAAACATTGCGTTTTTGACATTGTTTTAAATCTGTTTTAAAATGTTCAACAATGCTCAATTATGTTTTCATAAGTAGCATTAATAAGAAGATGTAAAATTCAAGTACCATTCAACTATAATAGACTGAATCTTAGTATTGTACCTGGAAACTGAGGTACTCAAACATGAAAACCAATGACATTTTATCAGCGAATGAGGTATTATAAACCTTTCTGCAGTATAATAACATTTTAAATTATTAATATGTTTTATTTATTTAACATGGTATCTAAATTCAAAATTTCCATAAGTGAAATTTTTTCTATAAGGTGGATAAAAGTTTAATCTCAACATATCGTATTTAAATATTTTGACAGGGTTTTCTCAACGGTCCTGAACAATATAATCTCACCCAGAACTAAAATTTCAGAAGCATGTTCTAAATACTATAGACTTAGTTAAAACAACTTGTAAATCGCAGCCTAGTGTATTTAGTAAATCTCTTATATAGCTCAACCTCTTGTAAGTGGACACTCTTGGGCAGGAAAAGTGTTCGCTTACGTCAATTAGTAACGGTTAGTAATAATGATTTTCAACCATTACAGTATAAGAATTTTGTACAGAAATTTGTACTCGTACAAAATAACATGACATTTTCCGAGATGGCTGTTTATGGGAGGTAAATTAACATACAAAAAATGCCAATTTTAAGTCAAACAGTCTCTGCAGTCACTTTTGAGATATACCAAAGGCACGGACTAGGATTTTGAAAGAATTGTCATTAAGGGAGGTGTCCACTAAAGAGAGGTATCTGATAGGGAGGTTCAGATGTACTTTACAAATACAACAATTTGATAAAATTTTAGTTTGGTTTGTTATCGTTGAACCTAAACAAATATTTCTTTGTTGCCCAAGCACAATCTATACCTGCCACCTCTCACGCACTATGCACGAGTCTCACGCACTGAAGCCTATTTTTGACATTTTATGCATAAATAATTTTTCTCACGCATTAGCAGAATTCTCACTCATTAACAGTCATTTCAATAGTTTTTCTCACGAATGAGACAATATAGAGCAAAGTATGGTAAAAACGTTACCCAAAACAGTGGTAATTTATGCAGAAACGGCCCAAAAATGGCAAGTTGACCTTTTTTCTTTTTTGCTTGTCAGAACGAAATGGGAGACAACGCAGCCCAGTACTGGTGGCGGGGTTTGTTTGTCTCACGCATTGGAGCAAAAAAAAATTGGCAGGTATACAATACTAGAATTTCTTTTAAAATTTAAGTCGGCCAGTCAGGAATTTTAATAGGCTCCTTTTACTCTATTTTGCAAAATGATTGTTCCTTTATTCCTAAAGCCCCCTTTATATTTTTAAGTATTTTTTATGTAATTAGTCTAGTATTTGGGGGTATATGAAAATTAAATTAAAAACTTTATCACCATTTTTTAGATTTTCAGGCCGGCTTCGGTAACAAAAATACTTATTAGTCCTTATTTAGCCGTTAGTATTATTGAAAATTTGTAAGTTTCCTTTAATACTGTAGTATTAAATTGAATACACACTAAATCCCTGAAAGACATTGCATACACTGCCCTCTAAGTTTCATAATCCAGTCATTAAAAAAATGTAAAATACTGCAGTATTTTTTTCAATATTAAAATATTTTGTTATAAAAAGAGTAGAAAACAACACAACTTATATGTGAAATTTAAATAAATAAGTTCTTTGCATATGCCACACTAAAGTGTTAAAATTTACCTACATCACACTAATATGTTTACAAAACTGAAGAGCTTAATATGCTAATCAGCAAGTTTAAATAATGCTGCAACTAGAGAACCAGTATTGAATGCTACCTCTGTAATGGTTAGAAGGCTGGTTAAGTCATAGCAAATTGAGACACAATCCTTAGTGGCAAAAAAGTAATAGGCCAATTGTGTTTACTTAAGTACAGTCGACCTCATTTACAAACACTTCAGTTTGGAAGGTGTTTGTAAATGAGAAGGTTCGTACAAACTGGGGCCTCATAAACATTATTTTTGCTTATTTCGTGCTCTTAGTTGTTAAAAAAGTTGTAATGCACTAGGATAAAAAAAATATTAAAAACAAGGAAATATCAATGTTAAATTATCAGGTAATTAATTACATCACTGGCCATTTTTTAATGATGTCAGAGATTGAATAGTGTTTGTAAAATAAAAGGTTTGTAAATGAACAGTTTGTAAATGAGAAGGTCAACTGTACTTAAGGTTTATGTAATTAATTATTTTGCATTAATAAAAAAATAATTTTCTTTTGTGTTTTTATACTAAAGCAGCTAGCCATTTTACTGTACTTTTTGATTGGGTAAAAATGGTGCAGTATATACAGAATTAGCATTAAACATATGCAATTATATTCCTATTGTGTAGCCTATTTAATTAGGCCTGGCCTTGAGCATATCCTGTATTCAGTATGTCAACAATTCTCTCTTGACAGAAAAACAAAATATTTTGGGGCTAGCGCCAAATTTTTCCACTCCGCACTGTATCTCAGTTTCCTATGTCAACTCTAAACTCAAGTATACCATTGCACAAATAGCATCCATTACCACACTTCTAGCCACTGTGTTCAAATAATGCTTAATAAAAATTATTAGCAATAAATTAGTTAAATACTCATTATTGTTGTCACTTTTTTAAATGTTAAATATTGACATGACAAGTTACGGTGTTCATATTAACCAGTTTAAGAAATTCCAAGGTTAGATGGAGGCACACTCATCTAAAAATCACCCCTTAGGTATCGTTTATCTGTACACAGGTGAACTTAATTACACAGATAATGACCATTGCTAAAATAAACTGAATGTTGTATATTGTATCTGTGATGATGTCATCCATGCTACAGTAACATTATTTTGTACAGTATGCAAATGTAGATGACTTATTTAGTGTGCAAATGTTTACTAAATTTAGACTTTTTATAACCAAAGAAAGGAAATTCACTCTATTTTTATTGTCCACACAAAATATATAAACATTTGTTGTCAACATTTAGAAATAAAAATGATATAAAAATGGCAGAGTATTATATATATATAATCTTCATAACACATTGTCAAATTCTAATGTTTTTTAAAAAGCAATTTTACGAAGAATGGGCTTCTAACCAGCCCATGAATTAACACAAGCACCATATAACCCAGAAACCTCACTTATTAATCTACCTATTAGTGTATTAGTTAATTAATTATTAACGATCAAATTATTTTATATTCTCTAGTGACCTATTTTACCATCAACTTCTTCCCATTATGAAGGTGGTAAGCAATATACTCTTGGCATTTTAAAAACTACTAAGGGACCAAGTTATTCAACTGCAATTACTGCATTAATCTGTATTATTAAGCCCACTGCAGTTACTGCAGTAATCTATTGCTATTAAGTCTACTGCAGTAATCTGTATTAGTAAGTCTACTGTAGTTACTGCAGTAATCTGTATTATTAAGTCTACTTCAGTTACTGCAGTAATCCAGTGCCACTATGTTTTCATAAGGGGACTGCATTGACATACAAGGTCTCAGCTCAACCTGTTATTTTCAGTAATTTTCTTTCAGTTACTGAACTTAAACTGTTGTAACTGAATTACTGCAGTAACTGCAGCAAGATAATTTTAAAACTGCCCCTAAAAAAATTATTTGAACTAAACATCCTGTAATCTACCTATACAAATTTCAGGTTTTAGTTGACTTTTATCATGTATTTCACAATAATAAAATCAACATTAGTCGCTTATCAATATTACATGATTTTTCACGCAATATATAAAACATTTTCAACAGCATTTTGGGTGAGCATAGCGAAACGTACTGATCTTCTTTCAATACCAATTCTTCACAATGCTATATATATATACCATAGTTTACGAAAATAATTTTCTCTAGCCTACAAATTTGAATAATAGTTCTTTTAATTGAGTCGTTTTTTCCTCTTTAATCTTCTGACCTGTAAAAAAACAGAAAACAAAAATTATTCTCTGTCATAAAAATATCAGTTTATCACCCCCCATGCGCATAACTTTTAGGGAAATCCCAAGTTTTTTTTTCCACTCAACTTACTATTCAAACGATTGCTTTTTTCTGTTATATTCACTTAAAATGCTTTGGATTTTCTGATTAATATGAATGATTCTTGAGCTCACAACAATGTATACATAACATGTGCACCATATTTGTGCGAGTCTAAAATAATGTTTGACGATCTGGTCCACCTTAAGACCCCTACAACATCGGAGGGTCAGTTAAAATTAAAAAAAAACTCCATGCCCTCATCAGTTTTTATGCTTTGGTAGGGTGATGAACTATTTTTTTTTATGGGGCCTTATATATTTATTTTTATTTTATATGCATGTGCCTGCCAATAGCGAATCATTACCGAGAAAGAGGTCGCAAACTCTTCACAAAACACATAAAGCTGAACTACTTGTTACCAACCACAACTTTAAACGCATTCAGTTTGTCCATTCTGAGCGGATATGTCAGACATTTTGTACACATAAAATAGTGATCTCTAACAAATACTCATGGCCCCTTTTTAATTCAGACTCGACAATTCCCTATAAGCCTTAAAAAAAAACAAGAATTTGCGCAAAGACTGCATACAATTGCACATGTGTTATGGATGGTGTGAACGGCTACTGGTCTGTTCTAAACAACCAATCACATTTTTGATAATCAACTTTTTCTTTCAATTTTAAGACATTTTAATTTTGTGAAAATAAAGATTTTATTTATTTATATTTTTGTTTTATTAGCTCTTGTGAATGGTCACTGGTCTGTTCTAAACCATGGTTGACAGTTAGAATCACATTTTTGATGATCAACTTTTTTTTTCAATTTCAAGAAGTTATTATTTTGTGCAAATAAAATTTTATTTATATTTTTGTCTTATTAGCTCTTCTTAAAAATAGTAGGCAAAATGAATGGGGTAACCAATGTTTAACACAAGCAACAAAAAGAGCAACTTCCATAAATTTACTTCATTAATTTATTCACCTTTAGCAGCTTGGGACCGGTACTACTGGGCTCAACAAAAATAATTCCTTAAAAATACTTTCCTATACTAACACACACCCTCTTTTGTTTTTATAACACCTTTGGGATATTTGTAGTAAAAAAAAAATCTTGTGTAATGGCAGCCTCAATGTTTTGTCAATTATTTTTAAAAATTTGTTTTCACGATTTTACGAACAAATGTTGATTTGTGTCTATTTTGTTATAAAATTATGAAAATAATTCAATCTTTCAATATATTTATTTATTTAATGTATCTTCTTCATTATCCAGTACAAAAAAAGCAGATAACATAAGTATTTTTTGGAGAAAAAGTAGCTTTACTTATGCTAATATAAAACCAGAAAATCCAATATGGCTGCTATAACATCACATGACCATATATGGAAATTATTAAATGCCCCTTATTTCTATAGGCCCATATATACATCCTGATACACAAAAAGAATTTCAATATAACCTCTTTTAGTATTTATTTGTGGCAGAGCCAAGCCAAATAAGTTGGAAAATTAAAAATTGAGTTTTTTTATGGATTATAACACTACACATTATTATCCTTTAACATGCAAAAAAAATCAGCTTCATACGATGTTTCCTTGCAAAGTTATGAACAATCGAAGTTTGAACATCTAAAATGTAAGCTTTGAGAAAACTGCGTTTAAAAATTGTTTATCTGTATACATTGACTAAGCAACGTCATTTTCAATTGCATTTTTAACACATTTTTTATCATCTGAAAATTGTTAAGATAGTATGAAAGTTGAATGTATGATCATTTTTAAATTTCTGCCTATTGTGGAAAACTAGCATTTGCAACTTATGTCTCATTCGGGTTGGCTCTGCCACATTTTGCCATTTATCTCAAGATAACCTCTTTTATTATTTTTTTAATTCATTTCAAAATCACCTCATTTTCCTTAAAAAGTGTTTAGCAGTAAAAGAGTTAACATAATACATACCTCATTTGTTAGCGTGTTCACACTTTCTTGTAATATTTTAATTGTAGATTGCATTTCATTAACTGTTTCTTCTAGTTGTCCACTCCTTGATTCTAGTAAGTCCTCATATTTTGTGTTTACAGTTTTCTTAGCTGAATGTTTTGCTTTGGAAAATGAAATAGATCGTCTCTGTCTAAAAGCATTTGATAATGTACTGGCACCATCTGTTTGCAAGACAAAAGAAAAATACTATTTAATATTTTAATGTTTTTTGATTTATTCAGTGTTGGGGTCACTCTCGATGTTAATCCCGACGTTAACAAAACTTAACGATTTGAATAGTCAAAGTTAAAAACCGAGTTCAACTTTGACGATTTGGATCGTTTAATTTGGTGGTCACGAGTCAACGTTGTCTGCGGCAACAATTTACATGTTTTTGGCCTAGAAGTAAATCACACATTTTGTTTATTTATTAAAATTTCAGGAGTTGTAACATGTTTCAGAACATAAAATACACAATTATCTAACTAATATATAAAAATTGCAGTTGAAAAATTCTTTGAAATTTATAGTTCATTTTTTAACTTTTTTATAACAATTCAAAATCAAGAATTTGGAATAACGATCGACAGGAAAACAGGCATTATTAACAGTGGGGTCCTTCAGGTGGCAATTGAGTAGCCCACAGTAAGATGTTCCCCTTCTCTTTTCTGAAGAGTATTCTGTATTTTGCACACAGCATTCACAGCTTTACATCTCATCTGAAAGACGGTGCATTATTAAGTTGCATTACAATTCTCCAGTCAAAACACAGGAGTGCGATTTTTTTTATACGAAGAGGAACAACATTCCTGATGATGACATAATTTATGTCGAAATATTGAATCCTGTCATGATGGCATGTATCTCATTGCTTGGAGTATGCATTATACTTTCTTACTTGAAGTTGATTAATGGACCTTTCGGAAAAGAAACAAGGTTGGAACAATTGTAATAAAAAAAATTGTGTATTTGAGGTCTCACCAAACTGAGATGAGATCAAATTGAGATAATCACCAAAATAGCTCTATGGTTAAAAATGTTTAATCAAAAATTTAATTGCGAATTCTTTACATGTTATATGTACATTTCATTTTTATAAACAGTTTAAATTAGTCTTCATGCAAAAAGTGTCTATATTCTGAGTTTCTGAGGTTGACATTTAATTTTCAAATACATTGGGAGTGACTTTTCAAAAACATGTTTCTATCCTTCAAAACTTCAAATGGTGATATCTTTGGATCTGTTGTACTAGGAATGTCATTTCAAGTCAATTTGATCTCACCTATGATGCAACTCATTTTGTGGTGAGACCTCACATATATGTTTTTTGCATTACACTGTTCAAACCTTGTTCCTTTTCATACAAAAAAATCACTCTCCTTGGTACTAGATCAGGATCATTCATGTGATTTTTAAAAAGGACAACTTAACAAATGTTGGCATTTATCATCAGAGGTTTACACTCCTGCCTGTCAGGTTCCAAAATTCAGTATGAACTTACATGAATGCCTCTACTAATGTTTTTTAAACAAGAAGCTGTGTTCACACCATCACTGTTAAGCCTGCGTAGGGGACATACCAGGGACACAGGTAAACATGTGAGAGGTTAACACTGACACATCTACATCCCTATTACATTCCTTGTAAATCTCTTGTATCTCCAATAGGTTTAAGGCTTAACATCGGGTATAACAAATACCACACAGCAAAATCAAACATAAATAACCGCTTTTTATTTCAACTAGTGAGTGAAAACTATAAAAATAATGTAGGATATCTTGTTTCACCAAGACCCTTTCAGAATTCATGATATAAGGGAATTGAAGAGACATTTGTTCTGCGACGCATTTAATATGCCCAGATCTTTACATCAGTGTTGATGCAAAATGCAAAGCGCCATGAGCGTCAGTTCTGGCGGATACCGGCGCCATACAAATGTCCATTATTAAAATCATTATTTTATTATTATATTAGGGAGATATAAGGGAGGTATAATGGAGATATCAAGGGATTTTTAAGAGCTACAATTTTTTGTGTGGACATAGGGCAGGTCTTGATGCAACCATGACTGTAAATCTCTTTAGTTTATGTATGATATAAAAAGACATCTGAATGTAGCTAATATTCTTGAATAGACTAATGAATAACTAACCTGATTCACAATCTGTCCACATTCTTAAATCTATTTTAGGAATTGTGTCACAATGGTGGTAAGAATGGGGATAGTCAGCCCTCAAGAAAATGTCTTTTTGGACCTCTTTGATGTCATCTGCATTGTTACAGATGACAGCACTCAATGATGTTTGCTTTATCTCTTGCAGTTGTGATGGTTCAAACACAGATGGGTTCTCATACCACAGTCTGAAAATTAAAAACAGTACGTCACAATTTGAAAAAAAAAACAGCCACACTCAGATGAAAGAATAATAACACAGGAAGGAACAAGTAGAAGGGAGAAAGTCAAGAAGATAACACTGAAAAAAAAACATTTTAAAAAATACTTAAGACAAGTTGGGAAATATTTTAAAGGAAGGTGGAAACAGTTGAAACAAAGATAACAGAGAAAAAAAGAAAGGGTTTTATTTGGATAGAAGCCATATAAAACTTGGGGCGTATTTGGGAAAAAAAATATAAAGGAATAGATGAGGAAAAAACACTGTAAAAAGGTTGAGGTGGTTTAGAAAGGAAGATAGCACAGATGAATGAAGGACGTTTGGAAGGAAATGATACAGAAAAAGGTAGACAGATTTGGAAGGAAGATAACATACTGAAGAGTGGGAAAAGGTTTGGAGGGAAGATAACATATTGAAGAGTGGGAAAAGGTTTGGAGGGAAGATAAACAGAAAAGAATGTGACACTGGGAAATCGATATTAAAACAGTTTGGAAGTTAACACATAAAATGTAAAAAAAGGACAAGTTCATTGCGGTATCAAAAAAAAAGCCGAGGTTCAAAAGTATAAAGACGGAAAAAGAGAAGTATGGTAATGGCCACCTAATTTTGAGAACATGAAACACAAACAAGAAGATATCTATAAAAAAAATACTGATAAGTGCAATATAGAATGAATACTCCTTACCTATCACCGGCTCGTGTCCTTTTGAACTGCTCACTAATAATGCATGTAAAAGTAGGTCCTAGAAGCCCTCCCTCTAGAGTGTCTTCTGCTAATCCAGCAACCCACAAATCAATGTTGCCAGGATGTTTATATAAATCTTCCAATTTCCTTCGTAATCTGTGATCAGAAATTTCATCTTTGATATCATCAAAAGTTTCAGCAGCAGACATGTTACATTTTACACGCCAATCGTTATAGCTTGGAATGGCATGGTCACGACCACGTTGAATGTTAAGCGCTGCTAAATCAAGAGCTATCGAGTGTGCCATCTGGAAAAGATGCTCTGTTAGCTCGCGATTTACAAGTTCACTTGGGTTTATTTCTTTCGCAGGCGTGCCAAATAAACCACGGAGGATTGGGTCAATTCCGCCTTCTTCAACAATCCTAAATGGCGAGAAGAATGCCTTATGCAGAGGTATATTGCCATGTTCAGACTCAAGGAATGATGAGTTAAGCCTTTGTATAAATGGGTTTATTAAACTGTGTCCAAACCTAAAGGCTGCTGTAGCGAATGCATTAATTATAGAAGCATCAACATTTGGATCATATCCTTCATAATTACCTAAAAGTTCCATACCTTTTGGACCTAAAACCTTCGGTAACCAATGACTGTATGAAATGTGCTGCATTTGAGCACCATTTATTTTACGTGCTTCCTGGTATATTTGCTCACCGGACCAGTGAGGGTTGATTCTAAGGAGTTCATTTGCTATTCTATTGTGTTCTCGCATCCATATTGTATGCATTGATAGCAAACCAAGTTGCTCATTGGCTCTGAAGTCACCAGCTAAAAAGCAAGGAATGTTACTCTCTGTAACATCACGGTCACAATCAATTGGAGAATCGTGATTAAACGGTAATAACCGTTTGCCAGAAGACTCAACCAAGCGACCTTCCTTTAACAGACCTCTATCGTTTGTAAAATCTCGCAGTTTAGTTGATTCAACATGAATGCTACCATAAACATTAGATGCATCTATGTAAGATGTTATCTGATTAATTTGTTCACGTGGCATTGGCGATTCGAAGAATACAGAAGTCATTCCACTCCCGCAAATAGCACTAGACCTGGTAAACTCCATGCAATGTGATCTTCGTATACGTGGATCATTTTCAGGGATTCGTATAGGAAAACAAGGAGGTGCATTATCGCATGTGTCTTTACACTCAACTCCGTCAGTAAACCGTGCCTTACTAAGACTAGTTACTGTGAAATCCAAATCATGGTCTAGGAATTGTCCCCATTGCATTACCATATGCGAGTATTTCTCATTTGGCGTCACAGAATGCGTGCTCATAACATCTAGCGAAACCTTGCGTGCGCTTGGTTTTTTAAAACCATTGTATAATTGTGACACATTCCAGCCAACAGGTGTATTAAATCCATTTTCATAAATCGGTTTTAAAATACGATTAAAGCGAGTCAGCGAAGCACCCCATTCAGGGTTGCGTAAATTATTGCACGTACCATCGTAGTTTCTGTATTTTTTGTGAAAACACATGTCAGAGCAATTTATATTGTTGCGATGCATTATACAACCTGATTTGTTGGCGATTACATTTAGAAATGATGGCGACAGTAACTCATTATAATTGTAATCTGAAATAAAACAAAAAATTACAATGTTAACTTTAAATATAATATAGTGAGCATGGGGCATCGCCACTTACACCTGCCTCTGCTACCTATCTAGTTTAGGTTAGTCAGTCTTTTGAAACTGCAACTGGCCCTAAACATGGTGGGCCAAGATTGGTGAAGACTATCTGAGCTAAACTACTCAAAATTCTCTTTTGCCAGCTCTATATACTATCTGGTAGAAACTTATAGTTAATGTTGTTCTATGTCCCATCACAACTTTTACAAAATCAATCATGTTCTTGCATATATTTAAGAATTTTGTTGATCTCTACTACAATATTAAATTACATTCAAGCAACAGAATGCAACAAGTGGTGAGGCATATACAGGTCAAACAGAATGCCAAAAATATCAAATTGACAGAAATAAATCAGTTATCTGTAACTTGTAGATTTATAAACCAGTCTCTTTATTCCCTTATAAAGTATAGGGAATAAAGCTAATAAGGTACATACCAACTCCAGTCATGTTAACCATTAAACCACGTTCTACATTCTCATGGATTAGAAACAATGCTTGCTCGTAGATCTCTGCTGCCCTCGCTATATTCACCGCCTCATCAGAAGGAAACCTAAACAATGTGAGAAGGTCACTTGGTGATCGTGGTTTGGACGTGTCAAAGAGTATCTTGATCGTTTCGTTTATGCGTTTGTCCACAATTCTAACGGCTTCATCGATTGACTGATCAACGTATTGGTTACCTTCATGAGGACCATCAAAATCTGAAAAATTTAAAAAAAAAGTTAAAATCATTAATGACAATGAAGAGATGCATGAAAAAAGACACATGAAGATACAAACCATGTACATGTAGTGGCTAGTATGAGGACCAACAAAATTTGAGTAATAAAAAAAAATGTTAAAATTATCCGTGACATTATGAAGAGATACACACTATTACAGGGCCGTACCCAGGATTTCGGATGGGGAGGTGCGTTTGGTGGAGATCCGGACGTCATTTACCATTTTCGAGTTGACAAGCAAAAAAAAAAGTATGGGCCTATATAATGTGTGTGTACAGAAAGACATGTGAAGACACAAACCACGTACATGTAGTGATTATCAATTAGTCTCTACAAGCACATTTCCGTAAACACATGCGTGCATATAGAAAGACACTTGAAGTAATGTAAAATATACACAAGTGCTTACAAAATAATTTACAATCTATCAATCAATCACTAAATTTCAAATTAAAAGCAGATAATGAATTTGAACTGATCAACATGGGGTGATTTCAAGGAGCCTAATAATAAGGCAATATATAATGGCCGACTTATATATATTTGTTTCATCTTTTTGGAATGAGATACCTGTTCGAAACTCACCTACACTTGATTCTTTCAAAACAAACTTGAAAACTTATTTGTTTCAATCCATATAATCACTCTCTTCTATCATCTTTTTCTCATTGTAATTGCTCTAGTTATCTGCGCCTTTGATCATTAATTTTGGAATTGGCACATTACAAGCGCCGCCGCCGCCGAGATTTATTTTCTGATTACATAATAATTTTTGTATTAGGTAAGCAGTTACAAAAGTCATAGGCTATATTCTATTATTTATTGTTATGATGTTATGGTATACAAAATAAAATAAAGTTATTCAAACTTAACCATCCATGGACATGTCCTAAATTAGATTGTATAAAATATGTTTTTTATAATTTAAACATCATAAATTCATACAGTTTAGCAAACAAATGGACCATTAATCAATCCAGTGTGACTGTGAGTTAGGCCGAGGATGATCGACTTACCTGCTACCTTGAGTTCCATAGATGTGGATGCATAGCCTATGCTGTTCCTAGCTGCACAGTCATATCTACCTTCATCAACCCGGCCTACATCAGTTATAACAAGCTTTCGATTGTTACTGATGATGAACTTGGCAGAGGGTGTAATCTGTACTCCATCTTTACTCCATGTTATCACTGGTGTTGGCTCACCCTCAGCACTACACAGGATTTCAACTGTACCCCCAGTAACGATGGTGATGTCAGAAGGGGTGACACTAAATGTAGGTGGGACTAATATCATAAAAAAAAAACAAATTAAATTATAAAATAAAATATATTTCAAAGTATAATACATATAATCATAAACTAATAACATTTGCGGTGCACCACGTATGTAGTTGTAAGCTACTCAACGTTTCGATCAATGTGCTTCGATGGTTCTCAGAAGTAAAGACGATCGAAGCACATTGATTAAAATGTTAATGAATGTTATTGTTATGTTTATTGAAATCTTACCATGAAAACCTTCAAGCAACGTATAACAAAGTTATATTAAATTATGTTATTAGTGAATTTTCAAAAGAAATTACACTAGACTTTCAAAATTAACAACCAATAACATTATTAAACTAATGGCTGATAATGCAATTACTAATAATTTATCATTGATAGTTTTTTGCAATTTCTTCCTAAATGTGTAATGCATACTTTACATTTAAAGTTTTTATGAACTGTCCCATTCATAAAATTCTCATTTACGAAAGCCTACAAACCCGAAGGTCGACATTACTAGGAATATAGTCAGGGATCTAATTATGCTGGTTGGAGGGGGTGGGAGGTGCAGACCGCCCATCCTAAAAAATGTGCCACCCACCCTAAAGCTTACTTTAAGACTTGCCACCCACCCTAAGCTTCTGAAAAAGTTAAAAACACTGTTTTTAGTCATCAATCCACCCACCCTTACATTGTTGCTGGCCCATCTTTGGATTTTTTCTAGCTACACCCCTGTACAGTGGAACCTCAATTTTATGTACTGTAAGGGCTCAGAAGTGTAAGTAAATAGGTTTTATAAGTTTTGTTCATTACTAATATCCTCATTTATTACTAATGCTATATTTTAGGAATCATAAAACACATTAAACCTATATTTTTTTATTTTTTAAACATATTTTACATCCTGTCCAGTTAAATTTCGGTTAAATGTTTAATATTTTAACATTTTCAACTGAATTTAGGGGTACATATGATTCATAAAAAATTGAAGTATGTAAAATCGAGGTTCCACTGTATTATTAAATCCATATTAGAACCACATTTATATTACTGTTCATCATTAGATTTGGTGGTAAACAAGCCTGCCATCAAATCTAAAGGTCTTGGATTCAAAACCTGACTTTTTGATTTGATTTATTTGGTATTGTAGAACACCAAGGATAACCCACGAAAGTCTGAAGTGGACTTATTTCTAGTAGGGTCCTTCTGGTGTTGATTGGGAAGTGTACCGGGAGACAATCCCCTACACTTTCTTGAAGATTGCACTGCGTTCTTTAACGTGCACATGAGGCATGTTGTACACTGGATCAACGGTTTAACGTCTTCCAAAACAAGGTGCATTAGTAACTTGTACTTCGACCCTTCAGCCGAAACACAAGGAGAGTGGAATCGAACCATGGACCAGCGAGTCATGGTTCAGCGCACAGCACAGTGATTTCCACCAGCTAAACCAACTAAACTAAAAGCCATTGACAGTTACAGCTTTTTTCTTAACTCAATAGCACAAGTCAATAAACCCTATTATGAGACTTAGTTTAGAAAGCATGAAGTAGACCTCTCATGAAGTAGACCTCTCATGAAGTAGACCTCTCATGAAGTAGACCTCTCATGAAGTAGACCTCTCATGTTGTGGCGAGCTGTGTGCTTGCTGTTGGTTTGATACAAAATAAAGAATATTTAATACAGGACTCACTTCTTGGTCGCACTTCAAGTTGAGCCGTAGCTTGACTTGATCCAGCACTGTTGAATGCTTGACACTCGTAGTTGCCTTCATCTGCCCTCGTTGCCCGCACGATTCTCAAAGTACCGGATGATAAAACCACATGTCGACGGTCATCAGGTAATTGTAATCCTAATAGATTAGAATTAGAAAAATTATATTGTGCCAATTCTAAAAATGATCAAAGTGCATTGTGTACCCTGAAATTTGCTGTAAAAATAGGTTTTTGAGTTTATTTTAAAGGAATCAAGATTAGAATAACCTTTAAAAGGTATTGGAAGTACATTCCATGGGTAACATGGGGCGAAGGAAAAGTACATCCACTACTTCATTGTTTGGAAAAAAGAAACAGAAAGTAGTCCTTTGTCAGAAGAGAGAAGGCAGCAAGATGGGTACCAATGAACTAGTTCAGTTATGTACAAGCACAGGTGTTACAATTTAACAGAAAACTGTTGTCAATCGCATGGGTTCAGGAAATGTTTCCCTACAGATGCTCTCTGGTTCACTTTAAGAGGTCCAAAGTGTACAAAAAATAATATTCTGCCAAGTCATAAGGGGTGGGGAGAGGGGCTGGGCGCACTTAGATATGTGCATGAGAGGATCTTGAACATGTTGTTGTTTAGAAGACAGCCAATGCAGGTTTCGAATTATGAGCCAATAAATTTGTAATTATATTTTAATATTATTAAAATGAGTGAAAATAGCACATTTTAAGAAGAATGGCTGCTAAAAACCACTGTGAATACAAGAGGATGGATTCAGACCAACAACATCCTAGCCATGATTACATGATGAATTATGCATTCCTCATGTGACTTCACCATAATAACCACCTGATATTTATTAACTTAAAAATGGATTGATGTTATTATACTGTGGCTCAGTTCTTATTTCCTTCCATTTGTGGTTTCTCTGTCTGTGTGACTCCATATCATCACTGATAACTTATTTATTTTGGACAAAATTTGAATATAATGATCAATTGCTATGGTTTTTAACAATGTTTATTTTAAATGAGGTAATACCTTGGATATCTTGTAATAATTGCATCTGTATTTGATAAATAATAAAGATGTACTTTCTATTATGTTGATCAAAAAGCTATAGAAGTAAAAATACAAGTGTACTTGTGAAAGAAAATGTAATGATTGCGAAACATATCATCAGAGCATAGGTGTAATTCCCACACTTCCAAAATATGCACTGGGTTTATGCAAAAAAGCTAGATGTATATGTGTCTCATCAAATAACACTTGTTTCACCAAAAGAACCTACCGGTGTGGAGAGACTAAAAAGTGCGGCAATGTTATGACTTTAGAATACATCGCACTTGCCTCAACACTCAACCAATACAAATAAAAATGCTAAAAAAGGGGAGAGATTTGAGGGAACTAGGACAAAAGGTGAGAGAAGAGATGTAAACCAAGCAAGGCAAAATTTCAAATAAAAATAAAACATTCTTCTTGACCTCTTAGTAAACTTTTATTTCTATCAATCAAACATTTAACATAATCCTATACACATGTTTTTAATGTTTCATTTTTGCTTTTGTTTTACACCTTGCAAGCTTATGTTATTGGTTTAGGCTAGGAGACACCAGATCCTGGAAGTAATCACGATTTTACCGATGCTGACTTGGTTACATTTACACAAAGTTACATTTACCGCCAAAACGTACTTGCGCCCCCTTATATCAGTAGCGCCGGGTCAAAAACTGACCTGAAAAACATATAAATGGGACAAAACAGGGTACCAGAACACGAAAAATTGGAAAATAACGTTTTTCTTTTATCTTTCCTTGTAAAAATCAAACTGGCAGCCACGCCCACCTGGGCATTAGAAAGGGTGTTTCCCCTTTTGCTGGATCTTGGATCCGCCCCCCAGACCTACTTTACTTGAGCCATATATACCTATCTACTCTATACCACATGCTCTGCCCATGCCTACCTTCCTTTTTCCATGCAACAACAGGGGATGGGTTGCCTTCCGCAGTACAATGAAACTCTACTGTGCTCCCTTCTATTGTGGCCTGGAATTCTGGTCGTTGTATAAAAGATGGTGGAACTGAAAAATAAAACAAAATCATAAGGAAATATTATTTTCTATAACCTAAATTTCATCAAGTTTTTTTACTGTGTCTTGAGGCCATAGGTTCAGTGGTACATGCAATTAGTCTGTAGTCCTTGAATTGAACATTGTATGAAGTCTTCAGGCCATAGGTTCAGTCTTAGATACAAACAGACTACAGTCCATAGTTAAAAACTAACACTGCAAGGACTCTTCATGCCATAGGTTTAGAATCAGATACAAGTCGACTACAGTCCATGGTTATAAACCAGCATTGCATGAAGTCCTCAGGCCTTAGGTTCAGCCTTAGATACAAATAGACTACAGTCCATGGTTGGAAACTAACATTGCAAGGAGTCTTCAGGTTATAGGTTAAGTCTTAGATAAATGTAGGCTAAGTTCCATGGTTAGAAAAATGACACTGAATGTAGTTTTCATCTTCAGGCAATAAGTTTGTTATTGAGCATACCCATGAATAAATATTAAAAAAAACAGTTGAATGTTGAAAAGGGTTACCAGAGTATTAGTATCAAATATCACTGATGTTAAAAAAATGATCATATACCAAACACAGTGAGTATAGCAGTGGTGGAGATAATTCCCTCCTGATTAGTAGCTGAACACTCGTAGACACCACGATCCTCAAAACGGACAGATGAGATATGTAGTGATCCAGATGATAACTGTCTGATGCGGTTATCATCCACCACTTCTTTTTCATTTTTCGTCCATGTTATGATCGGACGTGGATGACCGTTGGCTGCACATACAATCTCAATGTTATCTCCAGCCCGTACATCAGAGTTGTCTGGTTCTTGAAGAAACTGTGGCGCTTCTAAAAATAAAAAACACATGAAAATTACAATAAACAAGAATTATAAATTTGTAATAAAAGAAATATGGTCATGTCTTTTGGTAGAATCAACCCTTCAGGACATACCAAACTTAAAATTAAAAAAAGAAATTCAGAAAATCCTAACCAAAAGAGGTCTTTAGTAGCACTAATCTGTTATTAAACTCAATTAATTATGAACTTCTAAATATAATTAAAGACACTAATTTTTTTATTACAGTCGACTTTTTCATTTACAAACCTTCATTACTAGAAAGAATATCTCATCCAAAAGTGAATAAATGCATAACATTCGAAATTTTGCTAATATTTTTAACAAAATTTAAGTTCATTTTTTCATTTACAAACCTTCTATTTTACAAACACTATTTAAACCAATGATGATGACATAATTTATGTTTGTTTATTTTTCTGCCAGAGAAGTATGTAAAAGTGTACTGTAATGATTAATAAACTAATTGTTTTATAAGTCAACTTAGTTCTACATACTTGGTTCCCCAAAGTAGCTGAGACTAGCAGTTCTTGTGATGGCTTCTCCAACGGCATTTCGTGCCATGCATTCATACTCTCCTTCATCTTCACCAGAGGCATCTAAGATCATTAATGTTCCATCAGTAAGGATGCTGTACTTAGCATCTGGCTGTTGGTCAATAGATGTCTCTATTTCAACCCTTGAAAATCAACAAAAATCAGTCAGATCATTAATGTTCCATCAGTAAGGATGCTGTACTTAGCATCTGGTTGTTGGTCAATAGAGGTCTCTATTTCAACCCTTAAAAATTAAAAAAAATCAGTCAGATCATTAAGGTTCCATCAGTAAGGATGCTGTACTAAGCATCTGGCTGTTGGTCAATAGATGTCTCTATTTCAACCCTTTAAAAAAATAAATCAATTTTGTTGGTTAATAATAGTAACTGGGGTATTTATGCACCTTTCCATTAGAGTACAAATTGACATAGAAAGGTTGATGACACAATTATGAAATGTCCAGAAAACCAAACCAAATAGAAAGTGGTTGGGACTGAGATGGTTGACTATTAAATAAACGGAGGAAAGCAGGATACATGTCATGGTAATAATAATGGTTAATATTGAAATTGAAATTTTGGGAGCAGAGAGTTGTTTTTAAAATACTGCAGATCTAGTTGACGCCTATTATAATTTCTTGCATTTTACATGTTACATTTGCATGTAATTTTTTTATTATAAAATATTATTGTTTATTAATTTGTTAATATCATTATTTCATTAATTTGTCCGGAAGGTCCACAAATCAACTTCAAGTAAGAAAGTATAATGCATGTATCTCATTGCTTGGAGTATGCATTATAATTTCTCATTAATTTGTCCGGAAGGTCCACAAATCAACTTCAAGTAAGAAAGTATAATGCATGTATCTCATTGCTTGGAGTA
>JAOTQE010112553.1:33472-46592 GCA_025631205.1 Nesometra sesokonis
TACAGGCAAGCGATTATGTCAGCCATGTCAGTTACTACAGGCAAGCGATTATGTGAGCCATGTCAGTTACTACAGGCAAGCGATTACGTGAGCCATGTCAGTTACTACAGGCAAGCGGTGAGCCATGTTTGTAATATCATTTCCATAAAGCCATGCACTCACTGCGTTGTGTGACAGTCGTACGACGGTCGCACGACTAAACCATCGCTCCCCGAGTCTGTGGTTACCAGGCGCAATGACAGTCTTCTATTCATTGAGCGACAGGTTTTTTTTAGTGATTCAACAGGGAAATCACTAAAAACACCAACGACTAACGTGTACAAGACAGTCATCGCATCTGGCAACCTCACACAGGGAGCGATGGTTTAGTCGTGCGACCATCGTACAACCGTCACATGGCGCAGTGTGTGTCCGGCTTTAGTCATTGTCATCAACATCGTCATTATCATCATCATAGCATATTCTTTTCAGAGTGTAGCTTCTTTCACAGCAGTGTGAAACAAATCTCTGTTCCCTGCAATCCTTGTTGCATTTACCATCAAACCAAATGCCTCTTTTCACAGATCTATCCGATCTACATCTTGGTCTTCTTCTGCTTATCTTTCTTGGAATGTGCGCCTTAAGAACTCTTTATCCAAACCATCATGTCAGTCTTATTATATGAAAAAAAAACTAAGCTTCTCTTTCCTTCCCTTAGGCCTATGTTTACTTATACACTTTGCTTTGGAATTTATACAGTATGTTTGAACATTTACAACATATAATTAAATTTAACAACAATATTAATGTTGTGATTCAGCATGGGAATTTTAATTTGATGAGTCATAAGTAGACTTTAGAGTGCATGAAAATCCTGAACATTAAATGAAAAACAACTTGAAGAAATTAAATATATCTATAGTATGTCTATATATTTAATAGATCTATAATTCAATAAATTAAACAATATCTATAGTATAGTACATCTATGGTATGTCTATATATCTATAGTATGTCTATATATTTCTAGTATGTCTATATATTTGATATAATTTTACATAAGTCAAGTTTACAAAGCTACACAGTCAAACCATGGAGGTCCTCCATGGTCAACTAACACAGGTCGAATATGCGTTAAGTTAAAAATTTCCATACCACTTCATTTTCCTTATACTTATGGTTAATATTTGCTCTAATATATCTTAGTCGAATAAAACCAAAGTTGCTTTACAAGTATTAGCAGAGAAAGGATAAAAGGTGAATATAAATTATATACACTAGTTCACAGGTTGAAGGAAACAATTATCTAACAGTCCTACAAAACAGGTTCATTACAGAAGTTGAAACTCAATTGCCCATTGGGATTTGTGTTTTCATCTTCATAAAGGTGAATATGGAATTCTTAAAACTTTTTCACCTTAACAATGGCAGCTGGATGGTTAACCATTTTTCAATTTTCTGGATCATGGTAAGATCTTGAGTGGGGGAATATATACTTGAGGTGTAGTCCCACTAGATCATGAAATTGGGAAAATGTTCTGTAAATTCAGTATGCAGCCTTATTCCTTACCATTCATCCAATTTTTTTATTAGTATAGGGTCAGTGGCCATTTCGATCATAAAATCAGGCCTTGTGTGAATGCACCTTTAAACCAGGTTTAAACCAGGTTGTTAGGTCCCACTGGTAAACAGGAATGTTTTAAGATTTCAAATCTCAATAAAAAGCTTAAATCACATCATTAATGATATTTTCAAGGAGGTCAACATTAGGACACAAACAAGCTGCAACATGAAAGATGAACCAAGGGGGGAAAAGAAATTGAAAAAAAAAGAATACTTTTGCAAATCTGTAATACGAATTTGTCAGAAATTTACTATCACCTTTTTTTTGCAATTGATACGGTACACATTGATATAAGGGGTGCAGAAATTTGACCCTAATATGAGCACGTTGGATTTGATCTTTGATTCCTTGCAAAACTTGACCACACATCTTGATGACTTTTCAGTATCATTAGACCCCTGCATTCGTTCTTAAGTTTACCACAGATGTACAAAACCTTTGTATATTGGTCTGCAGAGATAAGGGTCTTGGAAAGAGGGTCAAATTTACTGGTCACTGCACAGAAACAACACACAACATTCGGTCAACATATGTTACTGAATGACTGGATATTGTAACTCCACATGAAGTACTGTATGTGACCTTAATATTCATGATTTTATAATAAGTTGAAAATTGACCAAAAATTTTCAAAATTTATTTTCCTGACATCCCAAGACAGTTGCATCAACCAACCAAAATTTTTTAACTTGTTCTGTCAATGTTGTTGTTCAAAATAACATGAAAATTCATGAAGATTGAAATAAGCTATGCTCAATCTAACCATTTGCAAAGTTGCAAATGGCTACTGGAATTCTCATTTGGCTAAAATTAAAATGATCTCTTTCGCAGAATTGACTAAATAAAAATCCCAAAACACTCTCCATTTTGCAGCCATTTTTTCAGTTTTTTTTAATCTTTTCACGAATTTAGCAAATCTATAATTTTGTCTGAAAAAAAATCGGCAACCTTTAGCCAGTTTGGCTACGATGAAATTGATCGTAGCCCGAGTGTAGAATAAGTGTATTTAAAAATTGTTTAATAAGGACATGTTTTAGCTAGATGTTCACATTTGTACAATAGACTATAAAGTTGGTGTTTTTTTTTAATTTTAGAACATTAGTTGGTACAAAATTACCTAGTTTTAAGATTTTTGACCTATTTTAGGATACAATAAATCTTTGAAAACAGGTGAAAGGAATTGCAAATCATTTGTTGTTGTTTACAAATATGTTAAGAAAAGGGAACAACAAACTACTTATTCCTATCCATATCTAATAAAATACAATATTTTAAATTAAAGCAAACTGTTTAAATTGAAAACTTACGATAATAGAAATCTGTCATATTTCCATTTCATAACAGACATGACCCAAGAGATTTGTCGCTAGACAAAAGCTAAAAGTTGTCTATATTTACAATTTTCAACAACTGAGTTTCAATATTGTTTTGCTATATATGAAAGATTAACAATTCCTATTAGAAGCTAATATATAGTCACTATGTGTGTGCAATGACACTAAGAGAATGTACATCAATTAGTAGCCTAGAATTCCCTTGAGTCCTGCTTAGACGATACTTAATTGTATATCGCCACCTACAGGACATCATGGTGAATTGGAGAGTCTGATATGGTAACTTGCCAAAAGATGGTAAATGATGATTGCACTCACTATGGTTTTGGGGAAACCATTACATTTAGTTTTCAATGTGAATACAATAAGCCAATTCACGGTTTCAACTGCGCATGTGCAAGGTTAAGGTCAAGTCATAAAATGACATGCAGAAATTATATTCCTTTCAATAAGCCACGCATCGTTTTATGACTTGACCTTAATTATGCACATGCGCAATTGAAAGCATGAAATGGCTTATTGTATTGTTATAGCATCTTCTATTTTTGCTTGGCACATGTAGTCACATGATAAAACACATGGTGGCAGTTAAAGGGAAAAACAAACAAAATTTCCATTTTTCATATTGTGCTATTTAGCCTGTCTATAACCATTCACCAAGTCACCAATGGCTACAAACTAACTCTTTCACCAAATTCGCTAAATGAAAATCTTTACCTAAGAAAAACCTTTACCTAAGAAAATAACACTAGCGTTGAGTATAGGCTATGAGGTAAACAGATGGTTATAATGTCTAGGAGGGAATGTTTAGATTCACAGCTTAAGCATGACCAGTCATCCATAATTTTTAATCAAAATTACAAAGTATGATTGATCAAACAAATAATATTGTTAAGGTACTGTACAATGTAACTAGTTAGGCTAAGTTCTTATTAAATAAATTTTTAAGTTTACTTTTTTAATATGCTAGCTTGAAGTAAACTCTAGTATTGAGTATTATTGATGGTGCATTCTAAAGATGATTATCAACTAGTACATTTTTGGTTGCAGAATATTTAATAAGTGAAGTCATTGCAAAACCCTCAACACCTAAACCTAAATCTCACAAGACTACCAATGAACCCTTGTGCCATTATAATTTTAAATCAATCAGGTGATAGATAGTTGTATGTTTTTTGTTTTTTCAACCTGCAATTTTTAAATAGTTTTTACGTAAGAAGTTTGAAGCTTAATATTCCAATAATTATCTTTAAAATTGTATAATGTATTTTACTGTATGAAGGAATAATCTTTGGTAATCTTAATCTTGTATTTACTGAATTCATACTTTTAAACCAGTGTACATTTTTTTGTGTGTGTGTGTTTGTACTTTGGTGTCTTTTGATGTTTTTTACTATGGTAGTGTCCTGTATCCAGGGTTCATACACTTTGAGTGACAACAATTTCCATCACTTTTCCAATACTTTTCCAAAGCCAAAAATGCAAGTTTTCAAAACCCATTTCGCAAGAAAAGCGAAAATAGTTTTTGTAAATACTGTTTTATTAAAAATATAAAACAAATATGAAACTACAAAATATATTTCATATATTATTTATTTTCTACATAAAAAAAAATCCATAACATTTCCAAAACCAAAATCTTTTTCCAGGATTTTCCAGGGCCTTTAAAACACTGAATTGAATTTCCATACATTTCCAAAACCTGTATGAACCCTGTGTATCTCAAGACGATTTTCCAAACAGTACATTGTATTTTTTGGACAATAAAGATATCATTAATTACATTATAATATTACAAGCCATGTAATAATAAAAATAATAATATGACATTTTTATAGCGCTTATTGCCAAGGCCTCTAAGCGCTTCACAATTATTACCCCCAGTATTGCAACAAACGCCTATGGAATACAATCCATTCTATATTGTTGCAGCCGTAATCAGTGCATATGGTATTTGTACCTCGCAGATACCCATTTATACTCCTGGGTGGAGAGAGGCAACATGGATAAAGTGTCTGGCCTTGGAACACAAACAGCTGACCAGAGTGAGTCTCGCACCACCAATCTTGTGATTGGAAGTACTGCTTCCACATAGTGTTCTTATTTAGTATGAACGATATTTTGACTAGTACTTACGACAATTCATCTGGGTCGGAGTCAATGAGATGAGATTTTTTCCACGTAATTCCTTTGGATGTTCACATACTGCCGCCGACTGTGTGTTACCATAACGACCTGCTTCTTGTAGCATCTGTACTAACCACATCATTTTACAATCACATACTAATCTGTTTGAATCCAGTCGTCTAATGGGATTGAAAATCAGTTAAGAATCATAAATTGGTATGAAAAATAATCGAGGTGTCTTTTTTGTCAAATTCTGACCCAAAGACGGGTACATACAGTAGCTAACATATTGCAACAACAATCTTGCGCAATAAGCAATGTTTAATGTTAACATACCAGAAACATAAATTATCCATTTTTAAAAAATTATACTTTAGATGGAAAACTGGATAGACACTTAACTAATATAAGCAATATTTGAGGGAACTTAGGAAGGTAGCTATAAAATGGGTGAGTGTTGAACATTGAGAGGGCAGTGGTGAAAATATATGAAAAATATCCTGACATTATTCAGTGGTATAGGATCAGTGACTGGTTGCAAGGTAAAAAGGCTATATGTGAAAAAGTTGAAAGGTGGGTAGAAAATTTGGAAGGTGGGGATTGTTTTACACAATTGATTCAAATCTTTGAATATCTTACCCGACTTGAAGCAAGTATTTAAAAATTCTGCTAGTTTATTTCCCTCAGTATCTACAGTATTATTATATTCTATGATATATTGGTAATAATTCATGATAGAATATCACGATACAAATTGTTGAAAATAAATTGAGGAAAAAACATGCACATTATATGCAAAAATGCAAGGTATATAAAGAATGTGCAATTTCAGTAAACTTAAGCAACAATCTATATTAAAATAAAATGGGTTCATTTCAATCCATGCCATTTAACAAGTCTGCATCTAACAAACTAACCAATCACAAAATTCAAAATTAAATATGGTAAACCTACTACATATAATACTTCAACAATAAATACAATAAAACATACAAAAAATACATTACACATGATCATATTAAATAAATATAGGTACATAACACAAATACAAGTTACAAAAATATTATAAAAAATAAATAATGTGCACATAAATAAATTACAAGACAAGTACAAAGATCATTCTGTTTGGTAATTTGTAGACTAAACATATAAAGCATTTAGCAACCAAAGTAGTAGTAACAGGCAATGCAAAGAATTTAGCATCCAAAGATATTAAAAGTAAATAAATAAAAAAAGATTTTTTTTTTCAAATTGTATGTTTTTATGTCCATAGTTGTATGTGTGCAAGCATTATATTATACTGTACTTTATTTAATTGCAAATTAATAGCAAAAAATAATTCTTTCATGGTCGTACTAAGCCTTCGCGCAATGTTTTAAGTCGGTGATAATAGCAGAGTGAACTGTTCTGAACTTTACCTACTAGGCTTCAACATTGTGCAGTTGGGTGGTGTAAAAACATAGGGGAATAAATATGTTCAGAGCATATCATACTAAGCCTCCTTAATAATTTTCAACAAGGTAATTTTTACAGTTATGTGAAATGAGAGCCAGACATCGATGTCAAATATTGTTTGCAGATCATCACCAACATCTAGAAAATTGTACTGTGTTCTTAAATAGAGCTGCAAAGTTAATTTGCCATACTTCGGCATATACGACCTACCGAGTTTCCACGTTTCCAAGATAAAATGTCTTGGAAATATGGAATTCTGAGATAATATTCTATGTTTCTAAGGTAATTATCTTGGAAATCCATTTTTTTCCGAGATATTCCATCCTGGAAATGCAATTTTTCTGAGGAAACTTAACTTAGAATTCCATCTTTTTCGAGGTATTCTATCTTGGAATTCCATCTTTTCAAGATGGCAAATCCCAGAAAGACTGAATTCCAAGATAGTGTATCTCAGAAAGACAAAAGATGCCATGGATTTCCAAGATAGCATATCTCAGAATGACGAAATTCCAAGATAATTCTCTCGTTAACATAGAATACAGTATTACCTCAGAATTCCATCTTTCCAGATGATTTATAATGGAAATGTGGAAACTTGAATCTTGAATCTTGAAATGTGGAAACTCATTAAGTCATATATGCTTCAAATATACTCCTGTAGTCTTATATTAGAAAACCTGATCTACCATCAAAACTAGGTAAACTTTTGCTGCTTTTTGTCATTTTTTAGATACAATGTATACAGTACTAATAGGAAGGAAGATTACATGCTCCCATTGATAACAAATGGCTGGCTTACATCAGATTTTCAGACTTCAGAGGGTTGGTACTAATCCAAATTCCCTTAAGTGATACAGGAACCATATGTACACATTTAAATGTATAGTGAGCAGTTCAACTAACACAGTCAAACATTTCTTTAGACTTATAACATTATTAAATAAAACTATTTAATCAATGTTTTCAACCATATTCGAAAGCAAGTAACTCACCAATTCAGTGGACTCACAATATGGTGCGCCACCTATCGATTGCTGCGGACAGCCCGATTTCCAACTTCGGAGTTGACATCGCAGCTGCTGTGCAGTCTAGTCTAGCACTAAGCGCTGGCTTACCGAGGATTTCAAAGATGGCAGACATCCGAAAAAACGGGATATGTGGGAAATGTGTTTACATTAGTCTTAGAAAGGTAAACACCAAAATGAATTTACGAAAAGCCTACGTCAGCACAAAAGACCTACGCAAGCTAGGCAGCTTGAAGCCTTCAAGCCATAGCTCAACCTTTCGTTGATGTCGAGCTTTACCCATAATGCATTGCGAATTTTTGCCTGTCTGCTGCAACTGATAGGTAGCGCACCATATTGTGAATCCACCAATCTACCTGATGGATAGGCCTGTACGATATCATTCAATAAACTAAGCCTACAGGAGAGGGCTAGGCAGTGGAGTTCTTTATAGTTAGAATAATTCTAAAGCTCAGTCCAGACTATCAAATTTTCTTTGACAAAAAACTTTGATATGCCTATATATGGTTATGATGACATCATATCATGATCATACATGAAAACTTCTTTACCATATATGGGTTTATGGAAGTTTTAAAGCCTAACAAATGGATTGAACCTGGGACATTGATAGTGGTACAGTAGGTAATGCTGTGTCCAGACTAACAAGTTTTTCTTTGAAAAGAAACATTTATAAATCCATATATGGTATAGACTTGTCCATATATGGTCATGATGTGATGTCATCATGACCATATATAAAATATCAAAGTTGTTTGTCAAAGAATATTTGATAGTCTGGACTGAGCTAAGCACAGTATAAGCCAAGTTACCTGTGTCACTACATATGAGTTTTAATTAATCTATTAATAATTATCACTTTAGTATACAGTCTACCACTGTTAATAATATTACAGAGATTTATTCATATAGAGCAAACAAAGAAGGCTTAAAAGTTCATATAAGCTTGATAATTTTGATCATAGTTTTAAAAATTAGGTCTAAGTCGGATGTGAATGTAGAATAGAAATAATAATATTGTTAGATCATTGCTGAAGCAGATAATTTGTAATTCAATTTTTTTTTTAATTTAGGAAATACACCAAACGTTTTACAATTTTTGCGAAAATTATTCTCTGCATTAAAATAAAGGAAAGTATTAACTAATAATAAAAGTAAAATGTTCAAATAGTATTCTAAATTAGACAAACTATTTATATTTAAATCTTTAAGTGTGTTAATGCACTGGGGATATTGTTGGAAAGCAACAAAACATGTATGCGTCAATTAAAAGTATTTTTGTTGCAATTAATTTTTTGTGCGTGTTCCTTTCTCTATGGAAATATGGCTGTATCATCAATGAAATTGCTTCATCTAGTCAGGTCCCTAAGCAAGGTTGTCATCAGTTTGAGAAACTGAATTAAAAATTAGTGAAAGCCAAAGCCAATATTAATTTTGTTAAATTATTACTATCACCAAATATTATGCTAAAATCCAATTCAAGTCCAATGCTTTTCTGTTTTTAATTTCAAACATTGTATATTATCGAGAACATCAATAAAAAATTAAATACCGTATCTTTAATAGCATTCAAAATGGAAATGCCATGCTACATGAGAATGGGCATGCGTAAATGATGGTAATTATGCTATTAATGAAAGACAGGAATAATAATAAAATGAATGAAAAATGAGTGGAAAACTTACAATCGTTTAAGATTCCGAAGTTCCTTGAATGCGTCAAGTGGAATATGAGATAAGTTGTTGTTATTGAGAAACCTTTCAGAGCGAGGAGAAAAAGAGCAACTAAAAACAACCAAATACCTCAACACAAACGGTACAAAATATAATATAATATAATTTAGTATATCATACAGGAAATTATTTGCCTTTTGAGAAAGGTATACAAGGCACATCTGACAGGATGTTCCACACTGAATTACCCTCACCTCCCTTATGTAGGCCTTGCAGAATTTGGAAATATTTGGTTACGGGTAACCAGCTCTAAAATATGGTTGCCCTCACAGTTTTTTAGTTGCCCTAATTTATAAAAAAAAAATTGCAATTGGCTGTTGTAATATTGCTAAGCCTGGTGTTTTATCTTTTTCGCTAGCCATCTAAGAAACTATTTTTTCTAAAGGCCATAACATTTTTTGATGGCGGCCATGGTGACTTTACGATTGGCAAGAGTGAACCAAGACGTGGTTGCCTGTTGGGACACCTAATAAATTTTGGTTGCCCAATGGAAATTTTTTGTTAGCTTGGGCAGTGGGGCTACCAATTCTGCGACCCTGCTAAGGGTCGCATAATGTTCTATTGTATTTTTGTGTATTCTGTAGGGTGAATCTCTCCAGGGACTGTTTATCTACACACTAGGGTAACTCCTATTACCAGTTTAAAAGCTGGGTTAAGTAAAAAGCTGGGTTAAGTAAACTGGAACCAATTATACATTGGGCCTATGGTTTATAGTCCTTACTTGAGTAGATTATTTCACCATCGGAACCAGATGCAAGCAGGTGTCTATTGTTTAACTATGGTGTCCCTGTCTTAACCGCCTGGCCATACACATTGTTTTTTAAATACAATTTTCACTATTCAAATTAGTTGTAATGGAGTTAACATTCAATGGAAACAACAACATAAACAAAACATTTTTTAACATTTAAGACAAAACTAGTTGCTACATTAAATCAAAACATTTTTGAGTTGATTTCTTGTGAATATTTACTAAATAAAAAATGCAAGTAATATATTCACAATTCATAGTACTGTAATCACGTTTAAAATATATTTAAATAGTATTAATCAGTATGTGATTTACTACTTTTCCAATAAAGCCCATAGATGCCACAACAGTTCAACAGAAAGAAGGAATTTCAGGGCACCATTATTAATCCAACTAATTCCTTATCAGCTAAATGAAGTTAATTAAATATAACCATGACAAATATAGATATAGTTTGGATATGTGACTTTAAGATATCAAGAATGATGTACAGGTCTCTATTAAGTGCATACATTATAAGCTGCTACCCAATGCTTGCTAGCATTTGCCTACTGTATTGTAAATACTATAATACTATTACCATTTCAAAGTTATTCTTCTAGAATAAAAAACCAGGTGCATAATGTCTACTGCTAGAGGGTAGTAGACACAAAAACTACTGAATTAGAATAAACCATACTAAAAACCTACTAATAAAAAAGCATCATACTCTAAAGCCCCTTTCATACAGAAAATACCACAATATTACCATAAACATACCAGCATTATTGCCGATCTAAACCCTTTCACACAGAAAGGTCAAATTCCGGTAATATGACAGTTTCCTGTGTGAAAAGGGCCGAGCGAAAGGCGTAAAATTGGCAGTCTTAAATAGAGGTTCCTAACTTTGACCATAGTTTAGTTACGCTTCACTGCGTAAACAGGCATTACACTGCGGAACCTTTCATACACATCCAGCCTAAGGCCGTGATCGTAATATAACGGTAATATGTCTAAGGTCTGAGGTGGTCTAACGAGTGCCAGCACTGTGCTGGCATTGAAGAGAAAGAACCTTTGACCCATAAGCTGGCATTTGAGAATAACCGCAATCTTCCCAGCTTACAGTTCTGTGTGAAAGGGGTTTAATTTCCTGAGAATCTCCATTTCACCTTGCATAAAACCCACGCTCATTGAGTGTTTATTACTAAAAACATTTCATTGAACTGAATGATAACAGTATTTACCCTCCAATCAATCTAGCCTGAAGTGGAAAGAGGGTATAATAATGGGTCCCGTCTGGCTGTCTATTTATTCAATTATCTAAAAGAACTATTTGTCCAATTTTTTAATCTGCAAAAGTATCATGTTTAATTACACTTATTTAAAAACTGCAGCCCTTGAACCTATTAGGCCCTTAATGCTGTCTAACATACTCAGAGTTGAGAATGCTGACTCCAGGGCAGGGAAAACATTTTGACAGTCAAATTTGATATTTTATTGCACTAAATTTAAAGTTATTAATTACCTCATTTAAGCCGTTTATGAGAAAATTTTATTTTACTAAGTTTTAAATTGGTGAGTCTTTGTAGTCATCTTCAACACTTCATGGCAAATGAGAAGGAAATTTAACAAGACATTCAAAACCTTAGTGACTCCAAATGTAATGTAAAATGTAAAATTGGTCAAGAAAACCAAACAGATGAAGGTTAGTAAATTAGGCGTAGCAAAAATGTATAAATTATGGAAATTTATTTCTTCTCCAAGAAAACAAGCAAACTAGCACCAGTACTCATAACATTTGACCTTTACACAGAGTCTGGACAACATCAGCTTTGCAAATCTGCTGAATAATGCTATTGATGAACATAATTGTGGATTAAGAAAAACTGACTTAAAAAATATACTTATATAAAATTGTTTAAAGATAAAACAAGAACTAGAAGTAAATTAAGTACCATAAAGCAAGCTGTTGCCATGGTGAAGCATGCAGTTGGCAAGGTGTTATAAGCAGTTGCCACGGCAGTACAATTATTAATGGTTAATGACCTTCAACATGAATTTGGTACTATAGTGAAATAAGTTATTAAAAGCATAGTGATATAAAATGTTGTCATAAAAGTTTGTATTCTTGTAATTATTTTAATGTTATATCTGTTGTTTGACCAAGCCCTTTCCTACCTACATACACAATTTTTGAAAACATTTTGCTGTATCAGTAATTTGTACTTAAGGAAAATCCAAAAAATAAATTGTACTTGTTTATGATACCATTACGATGTGCTATGATGGGCAACGAATATGATCAATTATTGAAAACAAATTTCACCACAGTAGCAAAAATTGTTTGCTATTATATGAAGCATAAAAGGGTTGTCATGTTGTAAGAGAAATTGTTGTTATGGTTTTGATAATTGACAAACTGGAAGTGGCAAAGTGGATGTAAAGAATATTGCTACAGTCAACTCCCTAAAAACAGACTACCTGGAAAACCAAATGTAATGCTAAACTGAATCTTTTTAAGACCCAAGACAATAAAATGTAGACTGACTTTCTCTAAAAAGTTATTAGCCTGAGTGGTCGGTCTAAAGAGTGGTTGATCTAATCTGCCCATTCCAAACAGTGGTGGGTCTAAAGAGTAGTCAGTCTAAGGTGGTCAGTCCAAAGATGGTCGGTCCAAGGTGGTCCATCCAAATAGTGGTTGGTCCAAGGTAGTCAGTCGAAAGAGTGGTCAGTCTAAAGAGTAGTCAATCTAAAGAGAGGCCAATCCAAGGTAGCCAGTCTATAGAGTGGTTGGTCTAAAGAGTGGTCAGTCTAAGGAGTGGTCGTGTTCCATCTAAGGAATGGTTGGTCCAAAGAGTGTTCGGTCCAAAGAGTGGCCATTTTAAAGAGTGGTTATTCTAAAAAGTGGTCGTTCTAAAAAAGTCCATTCTAAAGAATGTTCTGTCTAAAGAGTGGTCATTCTAAAAAGTGGTCAATCTACGGAGTGATCGTTCTAAAAAATGGTCTGTCTAAAGAGTGGTCATTCTAAAGAGTGGACAGTTCAAATAGTCATCCAAAATGGTCAGTCCATGGTGGTCTATCTAAAGAGTGGACAGTTCAAATAGTCATCCAAA